>JANHFM010007518.1:0-16318 GCA_032468115.1 Grayia smithii | reverse complement strand
ATAACCATTAGTTCTGTTTGACCTTTAAAGTCCTCCCAATACAAATAGTTATAAATAAATACTGGTGTGTAGTAATATTTTTTAAAAAGGAATGTATTCAATGGGAATGACCTATGTGACTGCAAAGTGGCCAGAAAAGCAAAATTTGGCCCCTTTGCCTTGCTTCCCATTCTTCTGCACAGGTATAAGTATTTTTTAAATATATTCTTCTGCAGGGCAATTGATGTGTGTGTGTGTGTGTGTGTGTCTGTGTGTAAAGTGTTATCAGAAGACTGTTGCTGTCTTTCTTTACTTGTGTCCTCCCACCGCCATTAAAAACAAAACAAAACACCCTTGTGTTTAGATACTTGGTAATAGTGTTGTATCAGTATCTCAGGCATGAACACAGGCGAAAACATACTTATAAGGGACTCACCTAATCAACATGTTTTCATTTAGTAAAGGTGAAGGCTCCCCTCGCACATATGTGCTAGTCATTCCCGACTCTAGGAGGCTCTAATCATCTCAGTTTCAAAGCCGAAGAGCCAGCACTGTCCGAAGATGTCTCCGTGGTCATGTGGCCAGCATGACAAAATGCCAAGGCACACAGAATGCTGTTATCTTCCCATCAAAGGTGGTCCCTATTTTTCTACTTGCATTTTTTAACCTGCTTTCGAACTGCCAGGTTGGCAGAAGCTGGGACAAGTAACTGGAGATCACCCTGTTACGCAACACTAGGGATTTGAACCGCTGAACTGCCGACCTTTCGATTGACAAGCTCAGCGTCTTAGCCACTGAGTCACCACGTTCCTTTTAGTTACAACCCACTTAAATCCCACAAGTAATCTGAACTGAAAATGGGATTCAAGAGTGTTTGTGTACTACCCTGCCTTTAATGATTTACCTTATCTCAACTTTTCTGAGTAATTCACTGATATTTCATTATACTTCATGCAATCCATGCAGTGGGGTCATTATAAATTGGGAGGAGTATTTTAAAAGTATTCCAAACTAATTGTATTCTGTATCAGATTGGAGAGGGCTCTTACCTGGGCAAGATGCAGTCCATCAAATTCCTGGCAACTCCATCCTCCAAGCTTGCCAGCAAAGCTTGCATTCCACCCCCAGGTCCTCCTGGGCTCATGTTTCCTTCTTTTGTACCATCTTTCAAGGTGCTGACATCTTTTTGGCCAAACCTCTGATGCTAGAACCATATGAGCATTCAGTATATTGGTGTTTTTGTTCTTTTGAGAGCAGATGTTGAAAAGGGGGACATGGGCAATTAAAATAAATTTTTATATAGCATTCCAACTTCTCTCTGTGTGTATGTTTTATCATGTTGACTGAAATATGATATAAATTATGTAAATCTACCATATCACTAGCAAAAGAATTCTGCTCCAAAATCAATTGGTAGTGAATTGGGGTGTCCCCATCTAACTTTCTTGTCATCAAATGAGGTCTATAAATCAAGGAATTAGAGAAATTTTCATTAAGTAAAAAAGGGTCGACCAGTGACATTGCATGGAAATCTCAGGTACTTCTTTAGTGGCAATTTTCCACCATACTGTGAATCAGATTTATCCTCAATGCCAGCAGAGAAATAACTGGGAGAATTAATGAGAGAGCCCCTGGGCATTGCTAATGGTGTTATCTTTGCATGTCTGCAGGAAGTTTGGAAATAGTCCTACTTTAGATAAGCCTAACTAAGAATGAACATAGACTGCTTCTAACTTGGCTTCACTTCATATCAAACTTAGACTGTATCCTGAAGGATTCTGGAATATTCTTCACATTAATACTTTCTAAAGCCACGGTGGCGCAGTGGTTAGAGTGCAGTACTGCAGGCTACTTCTGCTGCCTGCTGGCTGCCTGCAATTTGGCATTTCAAATCTCACCAGGCTCAAGGTTGACTCAGCTTTCCATCCTTCCTAGGTGGGTAAAATAAGAACCCAGATTGTTGGGGGCAATATACTGACTCTGTATACAGCTTAGAGAGGGCTGTAAAAGCACTGTAAAGCAGTATAGAAGTCTAAGTGCTATTGCTATTGCTAGTCTTCAGTTTTTTTCATCTCCAAGAGAACAAGAGTTCATTCTCTTCAAAGTTACCTTTATCGGCTTCCAGGCTTGTTTACCTTAAAAGTATTGGAGGAAGACAGGGTGGGTGGGATGAGCACTTCTGTGAATATGAATGAAAAATATTCCACACATACGTTATCAGTGCACGCATGCAAATTAGAAGGAGGCTGATTTGTATCATCAAAAATGGGGCTTACGAGTTCATTAGCATCCATTAGTATGAGAGATATACCGCACCCAGTGTATCTCTTCATCTTTTTAAGACTCAAAGCAGAATAAGATTGCTCAGGATTATGTGTAATTTCTCCTTTTCATTTCTGTATATTTGCTGTTAGCAAAAGATGGAACAGTTTTCTGTTAGAGAATCCTGGAACTTTAGATCAAATTTTCAAAATCTGTTATCAGTCAAGATAATTTAATAGTGAAGAGCTGCACAATAAAACGACTTCAAAAAAAGGAAAGGAGTTAGAGTCGCATGGTTGAGTTGGTTGCTCCAGATATTCAGCTCTCATTCAGATATTCAGATGTGGAGTCTGAATGTCAGAACCTCTACATACTATTTGTAATGTATACAATATATTACTATTGATTTATGTAAGGGCTTTATCAGGCTTTAGTTTCCTCCCTTAGTTGTCCTTATCTATAGTGTCTAAATATTATGACAGCAAAAATACAAATGCTTTATTTTTCATGTAGGCATGCCAAGAAAAATGCTAATACTTCATGACAACAGCACAAATGGACTAGGTAAATACATTTCATCAGTGTTATTGCTGTGAAGATGTTGATGATGATTAAAATTTACAGTAGAATTGATGACAGTAGGTCATCAATTCTACAGATGATGTTCATTGGCAAGGATAGGTGTTACCTGAAAGCTATGCATTTTAATAATTTAATTTTAGTCTACTGAGAGAATCTGCATGTCAGGTCCAAGGCTCATTTTCTTGCGTAGAGATGAGTTTCCTAGGTGTTTCCTAGGTTTGGTTTGGTGATGCAATTCTTTGTTCAATTTTTACGATCCACCTCTTCATGCTGCTTCTTTGTGGCACAACCCTGCAATTTTCCAGTATTTTCAAATGGCAACCTGTTGTTGTTGAAACTTCAATAGGATGGAGAAAGATAGTTTTCTGTTTGATATAATTTTGTCACTTAGCATTGGTGTATGTGTGGAAATTCCTATTTCCATGTAGCATCCAATTATCTGTGGTTCCTTCTCCAGTTGAATGTCATTCTTTTGTTTTATTCACAATTCCTGCCCCGACTTAATGCCAGCTATGCTTCTAACGTTGCCAAAGGATAGACGGTTGATTTATAGGTATTTCAAATTTTTTCACATACCAGGTTTGTTGCTGTTGCTTTCACTGGTGAAAGGCAACATTAAAATTAAAAGTACTTCTGTGTCTGTTAAAACGTGAACAGATGATTGTTATTGAGTTCACCTTTTCTACTCAGTAGAAATATCTGTTTTAATGTAGATGGTTGAAAAGTCCTGTTAGGGGCCCTTAATCTACTGTTGGTCAGCAAGATCAGAGAAGAACACATATTAAACTGCTTTATTCTTTATTAACCTATGGGTCCTACTAGCTTAAAATTGTTTTTACAAAGTTTTTTTTAATCCCTCCTTTATTATTTTTTATAAATAACTCCTAGCAGTGAACATACTTTCCTAACATCCTTTTCTCTTCCTATTTCTCCCACAACAACAACCATGTGAGGCAGTGGTGAAATCCATTTTTTTTTTACTACCGGTTCTGTGGGCGTGGCTTGGTGGGTGTGGTGTGGCTTGGTGGGCATGGCAGGGGAAGGATACTGCAAAAACTCCATTCCCATCCCTCTCCAGGGGAAGTATATTGCAAAATCTCTATACCCAACCCACTCCAGGGGAAGTATATTGCAAAATCTCCATTCCCACCCCACTCTGGGGCCAGCCAGAGGTGGTATTTGCCGGTTCTCAAAATGTCCGCTACCAGTTCTCTGAACTGTTCAAAATTTCTGCTATCGGTTCTCCAGAACCTGTCAGAACCTGCTGGATTTCACCCCTGCTGTGAGGTGAGTTGGACTGTTAGAGAATGACTGGCCCAAAGGTACCCAGCTGGCTTTCATAGAATCATGAAATCATAGGGCTGGAAGGAAACTTGAAGATCTACTAGAACTCACTATGCCCTGGTTTCTGGCCTGGTTTCTTTACCACTAGGCAATACTGCCCCAATTATTATTTGGGGATAGATCTCCAAGTTCTCTGATAGAGAACTTCTAAACTGTACTTGGAATTCTGGGGAATGAATTTGGGTCCTTCTGCATACATAACAGAAGACTCTACTATTGTCCTTTCTCAATTTGGGAGCTTTATTGCAGAAGTCAATGAATCCTACTTCAGTGATATGAAGATTTTTAGCAGTTGTGTGACAAAGTGCAAATACCAGCCTTTTTGTGAGTGTGTAATGGCTAGTGATTCTAAGCACCTGCAGACTCAGTGCTGCTAAACATAAAGATTGCTCTGAAGAAAGGGTAGGTATAAGAAGTTGGAGGAAGATGGTAAATACCCTTATTATTTGAATTAGCCTTATCGGTCTGGCAAGAAAAGACTACAGCAGCTTTTCTATATATTTGAAGAATCCAGTGTTTGTTTTTTCTTACTTACCAGTTAATTCCCCATTTCTCTGTCTTCAATGACTTCTACCAGAAACCAGATGAAGACGGTTGACGTCAACCAATTCATCATACTGTACATTTTTTGACAGTTCTTAATGTCCTGTAAAGTTCCAGAGGAAGAATAAAGCCACAAAACCTGAGTATAATACTGGTATGTATTTCAGAGACTTGTAGTTTGAGAGGAGGAAGTAGAACAACATTTTGAACAAGGAAAGGTCGCTTTTTTGTTACCTAAAGTCACCATTGCTTGGACCAGGGGTGGGTTCCACTTACCTTTACTAACGGTTCATAACAGGAGCACACACTTCTCACTTTGCTTGCATGCATGTGCATGCTTCTGCGCATGTGCAGATTACCCATGATGACATCGGGGCGGTGGGCGGAGCCTCCCATCGGTTTTACTGCCGGTTCTATAGAACCAGACCAAATCGAGAGCAACCCACCACTGGCTTGGACTGTACATATTTGGGCAATAAGGTATAAAGAATATAAACCCCATAGGAAAGTTAGGTTATAGACTGATAGATTGTAGTTTATGGGAATCTGATAAGCCTTGCTGATGAATTTTGCATGCTTTAAAATGAGATGACAATCATCCATGCATACATGAATTGATTTTAGCCTTTCTGCAAAGCAAGGAAAAAAATAAATAAATGTATGCCATATTGTTTTGTGGAAAACAGCTTCCTTATTGCTGATATGTCTTCTATGCAAATCTCTCCATGAATCAAATTTGCTAACACAGATTCTTTTCCCCTGCAGAATTACTATGCTTCAAGATATTTCACAAAGAATCTCCTGTGCTGGAGGTTCAGGTAAGATGCCTTCCACTTATCATGGTGTAGGAGCCATTTCTTGGTAGCTTCATCCCACACCATGATAAATGCATAAGTGGCTATCAAAGGTCACACACTATCTGGGCGAGATAAGGTTTCCAGGGCCTTCCCACACATTTGTCACCAGATATACAGGTAGTCCTTGACTCATGACCACAACTGGGACTAGAATTTTGGTTGCTAAGCAAGGCAGTTAAGTGACTCGTGCTTCATTTTACAACTTTTTTGCCAAGGTTTTTTTCTTTTATTTTATTAACATAAAATTTCAATGTCTACATAAACAGTGTGTTGTCTGGGTACAGTTAATTTTGAGAAATAATAATAATAAAAATAACAATATTCATAGCATTAATAATCACTATGATATTAGCGATAATATTATTATGATCACATAATAATAATAATAATAATAATAATAATAATAATAAGTGTTTATGTACTGTAATTCCTTATGTAATTGATCATTCTCTTATGCTTTTAAATTTCTAACTTCTGTTTCTGCTAGTTAGCCATTGATAAAACAAATCCCATGTTAAAAAGTATTTAAAGTCTTCCTTCTCCTTAATTTGAAGTGTTAATCTATCAATTTCTGCACATTCTAATATTTTTTAAATTACATTTTCACCTGTAGGGATCTCTTCATTTTCCCACTGTTGTGCAAACACAATTCCAGCTGCTGTTAATCCAGGGTTATTAAGCAAATCACTGTAGGTGTTAAGTGAATCACAAATCCAGCTTCCCCCATTGGCTGAGAAGGTCACAAATGGCGATCACATGACTCAGGGACACTGCAACTGTTGTAAATTCATGCTTGGTTGCCAAGTGCCCAAATGTTGATCACATGACCATGGGAATGCTACAACAGTTGTATGAGGGGTGTCCTATTATTATTTATTTAGACTCCTTAGTCTTGCCTGTTTATAAAATGGGGGACAGGTAGTGTCTGAATAAATGGAATCCTTCACTCCTCTCTCAAACCATCTATCTTCCGTGTCCAAAATGTGAACATTGTTGTCTCCGAAAGCGTCTCCTTTTTTAAAAAAATGAAGATATACTGCTGATTCTGATCCTGTGGTGTTGCTTCTCCTGTGCTGGGCCATGTTCTTATGTAAGGATTTGTACAACACCACAGGACCAGAATTGAGGACAATAATGTTCTCAAATTGGATAGGAAAGATAGATGGCTTGAGAGAGAAGTAAATGAATCAAAGCTGGAAACTACTTCTTTTCTTTTCTTTCTTTTGCTTTTCTTGAACTTCTTTTTGATTTCCTTATCATATCTTTTTCTTACTTAATTTAGTTTGTGCTCATTTTTATACTCTTAAAAATGCATACCACCAAGTATGTTCTGAAGTAGGACACTAATTTAAAAAATTACAAGAAAAACACAGAAGAAGCCTGACAGGAAACAAATGAATTTTATTCGAGCAAGGAAGTTGGTTTTTTAGTGGTCATGGCATAGCTCCAACAGAATGGATAATATAGCATTGATAAGAATGATATTATTTAGTGAACCAATTTTATTTATTGAGATATTTGCTGATAAAGAAACCCTGGCACTCAAACAGTGATAGTTACAAGCTAGGATTTGTCTATTTCAAACTTCAGAAAAAGTCAAATTCTTAAGCATCTTTATAGAAATTGGTTTTCTGCATTGGACCTGGCAGGAAGGTGTGTTGCCATACATACTTTGTAGTAGACATTTTAAACTCAGAAGAGAAATCTGGAGTGGCCACCGTCATCAATCCCCTTCTTTTCTTGATAGGCTTGACATCTGATGACTCCCAAGGTAAAATAGTTGAGACTTTGTCCACCAACATGGCTCATTTCTACAGCCCCCCCCCCCACATTAAATGCATCAGTGAGGTGTTTAAATTTAGGACAACATGCAGGAAAGATCCCTAGTTTGTATTAGTATTCTTTTTATAGGTTTGGCTTATGTACTATGTTTTCCTCTGTTCTTTGCTGCCAATTGAAACAGATTATAAATTTTGTTAACTGGATGGATAGATGGACAGATTTTACATCTTCTTCCACCTGTCAAATTGAGCTGATGGAGCTTATTATTTCAAATTATTCAGAATCTGTTGGGAAGAAGTAGGATGTAATCCTTATTAAGCCAGAAAAGGGCCAGTTTGATACAGAAACTTTGAAACACCTCTGTTGCATAAAAAATAATAAATAAAAATATAAAATAAATTAACCTCCTACTATCACAAAATATTTTAATTCGGATTGATAAAAATTTGCTTCCCCACATATTAGAAAATGGTTTGATATGTTAAGAAATATTAATGTTTTTAATTTTGAATTGTAATCATGTAGATTGGTGCTCAATACTATGTTATATTTGTCAGTTCTATTTTTGCTTTTTTGGGGGGGTAATCTATAGAAATTTTGTTCAGCCTAACTTTTGTACTGATTTTTGTATCTGATTGAAGAAAATTTTGTACACATTTTGTTTTCACAGCTTCACAGGTAATCCTCAATTTACAACCACAATTGAGCCCAAAATTTCTGTTGCTAAGTGAAACAGTTATTAAGTGAATTTTGCCTCATTTTATGACCTTTCTTGCCACAGTTGTTAAATGAATCGCTGCAGTTGTTAAACTAGTAACAGGGTGGTTAAGTGAATCTGGCTTTACCGTTGACTTTGTTTGTCAAAAGATCACAAAAGGTGTTCACAGGATCCCGGGACACTGCAATCGTCATAAATATGAACTAGTTGCCAAGCACCTGAATTGATGCTGCAATGGTTGTAAATGTGAAAAATTGTCATAAGTCATTTTTTTCAATGACATTGTAACTTTGAACGGTTACTAAGTGAACTATTATAAGTGGAGGATTATGTGTATACTGTATGTAATTTTGGATTTTTTTAATGTAATATACTTTGTCGATACACACACACACACACACACACATACACGCGCACACAGAGAGATACACACAGACAGAGGTGGTATACAGCAGGTTCTGACCAGTTCTAGAGAATCAGTAGTGGAAATTTTGAGTAGTTCGGAGAACCGGTAAATACCACCTCTGACTGGCCCTGCCCCCATTTCTTCTCTGCCTCCCGAGTCCCAGCTGATTGGGAGGAAATGGGGATTTTGCAGTAACCTTCCCCTGGAGTGGGCTGGGAATGGAGATTTTGCAGTATCCTCCCCCACCATGCCCATGAAGCCACGCCCACAAACCATGCCACGCCCACCAAGCCACCCCCACAGAACCGGTATTAAAATTTTTTTAATCCCACCACTATAATATATAAATTAATATATATATATTACATAATATACGTAATATATATATATATATATATATTACACCCCACACACACACATATATATATACGATATATACTGTAAATAAATGTATATTTCTAGTACTGTAACTGCACAACATAGTCTAGAAGTTTTTAACAGACACAGATGTTCTGATTATTTGTATACCATGTTTGAGAGGACTGAATGTGATAAACAGATGCATCTTAAAGAACAAAGTATATGAAGTATGGATATTGTGAAAACAATATAAGGACAGTTTGGTTTGATTAAAAAGATAATGAAATAGAATGAATGGGTCAGATGGAACAAATTTTAGAGAAAATAAATTTCTCAACCACCCTTATCAGATAAACCAACAACGCTAGATAAATAAACATAATCTGAGTAATGAGTAATGTTATTCTCACACAAATAAAATTTAGGATATTACTACTATTGCTGCAGTACATTATTGTGCTGGAGCAGGCATACAGACAACGAGCAATTTCTTTAAATGTGTTCCGTTTATGATCTCAACATCAAATATGATTATGAAGATTAATATCTGTTTTATTTCAATGCTGCTGATAAAGAATGCATAATTATTTAGAAAATACAATTGTGCATTTTTGGTATTTATTAATAATTATATGGTATGTGTAAGTGATGTAATTTAGCCGAGATTTGTAAATATGACAGTTTTATTGTTTATTCTCCCACTTCTTAAATCTAAGAAAACAAACATATTTTATTATATTATTGTTTTTCA
Source organism: Grayia smithii (assembly GCA_032468115.1). Classification (NCBI taxonomy): domain Eukaryota; kingdom Metazoa; phylum Chordata; class Lepidosauria; order Squamata; family Grayiidae; genus Grayia; species Grayia smithii. The sequence goes on along the minus strand of JANHFM010007518.1, from coordinate 6,734 downwards.
AATTAAGCTTGAAAACCTTCTAATAATTTTTTGATTAAAAAGGGTGAAAACAGGTTCCATTGTTCTCCAATTCAGACTTAATTTGACTGAACATTTGACCTTGTCCTGAATAATTTTCATTGTACTTGTGTCCCATGCATTGCATAATTGTTTTAAATGAACTGTGGTAAGATATTAATGTAATGAAGAATCAAGATTTCTACTCTCTAAATGACTGTACATCATGTTAAGACAAAAAGTCATTGGTTTACTAAGGCTAAAAATAGCATCCTGTTTCCATGATAGGCAAAGCTGTGTTGCTCTGAGCAGTATGCTCCAATTTTCTTGGCTTCATTTCAAGTTCTAACTTTTTATTTTTCATTTGTTCACAGAGGAAACTATGTTTGTGGAGTTCTTGATTGAACATTTGGCCGGCTTTCAAATCTTTACTAACAGGTCATAGAATTTGTGAATAGGAAACTGGATTGAAATCTGTTGAGTCAGTATAGTTTAATCCTCTTCAATTTTGTCTCCTAAAATGCCCCCAAAGTATCTTTTTCTGAGTAACTTTAGAAACCCGCTCCCTTCCCATTACTGCTTCTGCTACACTGATTCAAAACTAGGTAACAGTCATACAGTGAAGATTGCCATGCCTAACAATTAAACAATTACCACAAGAATATATTGGGTAACAGCCTATGAAATTATAGGGAAGATGAATGAAAAAACTTATGCATAAGTTATCCCTGGGAACTCCCAAAGGTTATTCTTCTCAAATTAGCCAATCAGAATCTACCATATTTATTCACTTTTCTTCCAGACGATGACTTAGGTAAGTAGACAGAGAGTGGCACTGAGTTTTTTTTTTTTTTGGTCTGGAAAAGTATAGCAAGCCTAGCAGAAAGTGGATTACCTTCTCCAGTAGCTGGAATATAGCATTGGGTGTGTAGTTGGCAAAGGATGTGGGTTTTTTGGGTGCAATTTTTCTTGGGACCATTTTATGCTTTCTGTTTACACAGTCATAAATGTATTATGACATGAAAATTGTATAAATTGAAGAACCAGTCTATGGTTAAAAGTTTTAGCAGATAAGAAAATACATAATAAAGTTCAACATCAAAGGCAAGCTGAAATGAGCAATCAAGTTACATCAGAGATGGGTTTCAGCAGGTTCTGACCAGTTCTGGGGAACTGGTAGTGGAAATTTTGAGTATTTTGGAGAACCAGTAAATACCACCTCTGACTGGCCCCGTCCCCATCTATTCTCTGCCTCCCGAGTCCCAGCTGATCGGGAAGAAATGGGGATTTTGCAGTAACTTTCCCCTGTAGTGGGGAGGGAATGAAGATTTTACAGTATCCTTCTCCTGCCACGCCCACCAAGCCATGCCATGTCCACCAAGCCACATCCACAGAACTGGTAGTAAAATTTTTTGAAACCCACCACTGAGCTACATGACATCCAATTAAGGAATGGAGGCATTTTACAAATGCATACAAGTGCACGTAACATGAAAGTTGCTTTGTGGCAAGATGGCTGGCAAACATATTTAATAATAAATAAATAGATTTTAAATAAATGTAAGGGATGTCGCCTTTTAAAGGCCTTTAACATTAGCCTGACATTAAAGTTAAGGGTAACAGACAGTAAATATATTTACATATCCACAATCAAATATGTACTAACAGCAACTAGTTGCTATTCATGCTATATTTCCCTTTAGTGTATTTGGCTGTTGTTGTTGTTCCCCTCCACCCAAACAAAAGTACAAGAAGCTATTATTCAGTCACAGAAGAAGCCATATGTATGACTCAAAGAAAAAAAAAAGGCCAATCTCAACTGTATTGGGAAATGAAAGAGTTAAGGAATTGGGATATGACTGGAGACAGATGGATTCAATAGCTAACTTGCCCGCAAAAGATTGCTGGGTTATTTGGAGCCAGTTGCTGTCTCTCAGCCCAATCTTCTTCATAGCGTTGCTTTTGAGACATTGTTGGAGAATAAATTGAGGGAGGCTCCATGCTTCTCATCTAGAGTCCCTAGAGAACATAATAATAATAATATAATAACAATATAATAATAATAATAATAATAATAATAATAATAATAATGTACCAATAGTAATGGGCTTTTTAGGTCCAATCCCAAAACAATTGGAGCACCACCTGAACACCATTGCCATTGACAAAATCACCATTAGTCAATTGCGAAAGGCAGCTTTACTCGGAAGAGCTTACATCTAGCGATGACACTTTTAATATCATCAAACGACATCTACCTATCCCAGTTGAACGATAGATGGACAAAAATGCTAAATTCAGTCTGTACATCTGACTGACTGTGTGACAAACTAATAATATCATTGGTTGCACACTCAGATGTTTAGACTGTATTTGACATTTTTATCCCAAGATGCTGTTGTTTGGTGGTGTTAAGTCACAGGATATAAACTGTTCCAAGTAAAGCTGCCTTTTGCAGTTGACTCATGGTGATTTTGTCAATGCCAGTGGAGTGCAAGGGATACTCCAGTTGTTTTGGGATTGTACCCAAGGTGCTTATTGCTATTGGAACTACTGTATCCGCATTTCTTTTGCCACAGTTGTTTCTATTTGCTGGTCTTTGTATTTTGTTATTTCCTTCAGTACTTTCTTTTCCATTCTGCTCTGTCTAGGTACAGCAATGCTCCCTATCCAGACTTTTTTTGTCTTTCTTACTGACAGTGGTTAAGTTTTCTATTCTAACTCTAATAATAATAATTCTAAATGTTAGAATTATTATTAATTATTAACAATTTAGCCAAATTGGTCCCAGTAGTCAGGTTGCTTGACTTTGTGCATATACTATGCTGATACATTATGCCATTCTAGATTCTTGGGATGAACCAATTACATACGAAGGCCAACACCAGCTAAAGATTTGGCAGCTGTGCCTTCACATTGTTATGAACAGATAATAATAAATGGAAAAGCCAATAGAGCTGCTTTAGCTTTACTGAGGTATATTCCAATGACTTGTTCAAATCAGCTCTTGCTGCTGGTCCTGTGCCCATGTCAGTTTGTAAGTGGTTTTAAAAAGCTGATCCATATATAACATCCTGCAATCTGATCTGAAAGATTGTACGCTATCTAACAAAATGAAATTCAATGGTGAAAAAAGTAAGGTTCTACATTTAGGTAAAAAAACCCAAATGCACAGGTATTGTATAGGTCAGCGATGGTGAACCGTTTTTGGCTCGTGTGCCACCCAGCCCTGAATTGTGCGCGTATCTGCGCATCTGCACATGCGCAGAGCTGTCACATACGCACCCCCCTGTGGTGCACGCATAACCGCACCATCTGCACATGCTCAGAGCTGTCGCACACATGCCCCCCCTGCGATGCACGCGCAACTGTGCCATCTGCATGCGCATGCTGCACGCTGGTTGTTTTCACGCGCATGCGCAACCACATGCAAGAGCACCAAAGACCAGTTGGGTCCCTGGAACTGCATGCATGCGCAGGTGCAGGTAGGTGCGGCGATGGCTCGTGCACCGGGGGAAATGGCTCTGCGTGCCACTTCCGGCAAGCGTGCCATAGGTTCGCCAACATGGGTATAAGTGGTATCTGGCCCAATAGTAGTAACTGTGAGAGGACTCTTAGAGCCCTAGTGAACAATCATTTAAATATGAGCCAGCAGTGTGCTGCAGCTGCAAAAAAAGCCAACACAGTTCTAGGCTGCATTAACAAAGGAATACCTTTTATAATGCCTTGCTAAGACCACGCTTGGAATACTGCATCGAGTTTTGGTTGCCATGATGTAAAAAAGATGTTGAGACTCTAGAAAGAGAGCAGAGAAGAGCAACAAAGATGATTAGGGGACTGGATGCTGAAACATATAAAGAATGGTTGCTGGAATTGGATATGTCTAGTTTGATGAAAAGAAGGACTAGGGGTAGCATGATAGCAGTTTTCCAATATCTCAGGGGATGCCACAAAGAAGAGGGAGTCAAACTATTCTCCAAAGCACCTGAAGACAGGACAAGAAGCAATGGATGGAAATTAATCAAGGAGAGAATTAAGAAAGAATTAAGGAAAAATTTCCTGACAGAATAATTAATCAGTGGAACAACTTCCCTCCAGAAGTTGTGAATGCTCCAGCACTGAATGTTTTTAAGAAGAGATTGGACAACCATTTGTCTGTCAGGAAATTTCTTCTTAGTTTTAGGTCAGGGGTGTCAAACTCACAGCGTCATGGCGGCATCACATGCTGTATCGGGACTTTTCCCCCCTTCGTTAAACTGGGCGTAGACGTGGCCAGCGTGTGACACATCTGGCCCGTGGGCGGGAGTTTGACAGCTCTGTTCTAGAGGTTGCTTCTCTCCTTGATTAGTTCCCATCCATTGCTTCTTGTGCTTTAGAGAATACTAAGTTTTAAAGAAGAGATTGGACAACAATTTTTCTGAAATGGTATAGAGTTTCCTGCCTGAGAAGCGGGGTTGGACTAGAAGACCTCCAACGTCCCTTCTAACTCTGTTATTCTGTTCTGTTATTCTGAAAGGCAGAGCAAGTTACTAGGAAAATTCTAAGTTGCATAGTTTGTTTATTCTCTCTGCCTGGAGACTGATTATTTGCACTTAGATTTTTTTCAGTTAGTTCAGAAAGAATAACAAGGTTACTGTAATGTGCAAATGCATTTACTTCATAATAATATATTGCAAAAGTATCCCATTACCAGATTCATGGAAGCTGAGAACTGTAGCTTGTCAACACATTCAGTGACAAAATAAACAGTACATTTCCCACACATTGCACTTTCTATGCTTTTACATGCCTTTTTCTACAAGAAGATAATCTCTAGAAATATCATGTCTGAATCATTTCATATACACCTAGATACTGTTTACTGATATTTATGTTACGTTCAGAAAAATAATATGCAACAACACCCTAAAAGTTGAGTAAATTATTTTTTCTTCATTCAGTTAACTTTTCATTACTATTTTTCCCCCAAAATATAAAATACATTTTTAAGGAAGTAATGGTAGAAGAAAATTAGAACAATGGAAACATAGTTAAGTGAATGTCTTCAGTCCTTAATATAAGAAAATAAATTGTTCACAGATGAAGCTGTTATAGAAAAGGGTTTGCAACAATATCGCAGTTAGCTGAGACTTTGAACATGAATTTGTCACTAGATGTACCAGAAAAAAAGAGATTTTAAAAATTAAGAAAAAAATAAGAATGCCAATTCTACAGGGTAATTGGAATAATTTCTTCTTTCTGTATTTACAAAATAGGCTTTTTAAAATTTTGAAGAGATTTGAGGCAAAGGAGCAACAATTATCTGAAAGGGTCAAGGAGCAAGATTACGTTATGCAAAGTTGACTTTTTCGATCAGAGTTAAAATGGGACCTAATATTTTGGGTAATTCTTTTTGGACTTGCGAACATCTGGACCGGAAAAATGTGCATTAAAAGGTTGACTTGGTGGTAAAGCTTTTTTCCTTACAGTACAGTCACTTTATGTATCCTAATCTAACAGCATCTAAATTGGCCTAGTACCTAATTGTCTTTTCACTTAAAATGAGAGATCTTTGCAAGTTTACCCTCTTTAAAGGAGATATTGTCATGTTAAATTTCAGCCTTTTGCTTATACTAGAACATCGGGACCACTTTATGCCTTATAAATGTGCATTTGCTTACAGTTAAGAGTTGAGATATGAAATGATGAGTTTTACATTGGTTAATGCTATTATTTTAGAGTTCTGTTTGGACTTTTTGCTGATCCCTCGATTGGAGAAGACATTACTTATTGGATCTGCCTAAAGTTAAAAGTTGAGTTTCGGATGAAGAGTTTTGTACCTGTTAATTAAGAGGAGGTGAAAAGATAGTGAAATTGTTTATACTTGTTATAATGAGCGTGGGAAGTCACTATTTCAGGGTTCCCCCCCCCTTTCTCTGTTGTTTTCTTGCACCTTTTATTCATGCTTTCTGCTTTCCCCCTTTTTTAGTTTGTATTGTTTACTATTGTAATTAAATCTTTTATACAATTATTAAGAAAAAGAAACATAATTAATATTCACAAATGCTAGAAATGCTAGATTTTGAAGTAAAAATCTCTTGTTATTGAATCAATTGGTGTATTCCATGGTTAATTTAATTTTATTAAATGTGTATGCTACCCAATTCCCAGTCTCTTAAAAAACTGTTAAAACATTTTAAACCAAGTAACAATGCAATAAATAAATAAATAACCCCAACAAAACAAAACACCAAAATACAGCTTCTTCTGAAAACTCATGGATTCCCAGAATTTAAATGTTCTGGTTCATGACTAGCCAGCCCTCTGTCATATCTTTAGGAATGTGAGTCTTCATTTGTTCTTAAAAATCCACTCCACACAGATTTCCTAGAAGGAACCCCCACCCCTCTTAATGACTGAAGCTTCTCTTATCTGAAGCCATATCTTTCTTCTGAGGTCTCAGGAAATGAATTTATTTTCTTCTCATTATGAATTAGACTGATTCTGAAGACACAGTAGACCTTGACGTCTCAGGGAGCACCTTGCAGTTAGTATTTAGCAAGGATTCAAATGCTATTTTTTCCAGTCAGACTAGGCCTTTTGGTTTAAATCTTCTTGATCTTGTTGGATGTAATGGTGCTTCTTGTCTGAGCTGGTTTGAAGAGCTGCCATTGGGTCTCGGGCAGGGGTGAAATCCAGCAGGTTCTGACAGGTTCTGGAGAACCGGTAGCGGAAATTTTGAGCAGTTCAGAGAACTG
>JANHFM010007517.1:0-12854 GCA_032468115.1 Grayia smithii | reverse complement strand
ATCCAGTTCCAAGACAGAACTCACAGCAGACGGGCATCCCCTGGGGAGGCAGGTCAGCAAAGCCAGCAGCAACCGAGTGAAGTCCCGCACCTTGCCCAGCATGCCAAAGCTCTTCATCCCTTCATCTGTCTCCAAATTCCCACCTGAGATCACCGTCACTCCGCCAACACCCACCCTCCTGTCCCCAAAGGGCAGCATCTCGGAAGAGACCAAGCAGAAGCTCAAGGTGCATTATGTCATTGGGGGAGGGGGTTCTATGCTGAAAGTGTGGTGGGGAGGGGAAGTGGCAGAGAACAGTCCCCTCCAAACCATGGGGTGTCAGCTTGCTGTCCCTCTCCCCCCCCCCCAATACAGATGAGCTGCCAGTCCTGCTCTGTGCCTGGGGCTAATGCCACCAGGAGGGCTGTGCTTCTCCTCTGCAGGTCTAAGGGCCCATTTCTGATGCGGGGCTTGGTCTAATATCTGACCCCCACCATTTCTTCTTCCGGAACAGTCTGCGATTCTTTCAGCTCAGTCAGCAGCCAATGTGAAGAAGGAGAGCCTCTGCCAGCCTGCCCTGGAGGTGGTGGAGACCTCCAGCCAAGAGTCTTCTCTGGAGAGTGACTCGGAGGAAGAGGAGGAGGAGGAGGACAATGACTGCATGGACATCTGAAGCATTGGGCTGCTCCTGGGGGAGGGGCAGGGTGTGATGGACAGAGATGCCCTGCCTGCCTATTGCCCAGAGAGCCCCCATTTGCTTGCCTTGCCTCTGCCTCTGCCTTTGCCTTTGCCACTGCTGCTTTGACCCACCCCCAGGCTGGCATTGCCCCCCCCACTCTCCCTCCCTCGCCTGGGCCAGTAAATGCTGCTCTTGCAACCCTTGGCATGCTGCTCCTGCTCCTGGCACCCCTGCCTGGCTCTGGCTGGGGGAAGGAACCTTCAGCCCAGCTGAGCAGGACCAAGAAGCAGCTGTACCCCCATCCCTGTGTCCTTCGTCCACACCCATTTCTCTCGCTGTTGCCTGAAAAGAGCACCCCAGCCAAACTCTGCCGCTGCTGGCCATTTGCCTGAAGTGGCGTCAGTCGGTCAGGGCATCACTGACCGTGGAATGGTTTTCGGTATCATTTTGATAATGTCTGTTTTTTTACAGAATGAGGCAAAAAGTGTACATGCTTTGTTTTTTAAGTCGCTGTGGGAAGATTGGTCACATTTATATGGGAGACAATAAAGAAGACCAAGAATTTTTCTACAGAATGTTGTTTTGTAGCTTAATTAATGCAAATCCTGCACAGGAACCAGGATGTGTATCACTTAAGCCTATGTGGAGTTTATCAGGCTGGTTTCAGTCTGTTCGAGGAGCCATTGTATAAAGGATGCAATGCAGAGCTTTGTATAAATACACATTTTTCTAATAAAGTCAAAGCATGTCTCCCCTGTGCCTCCCAATTCTTTCTATCCACAAGTTGAAATCTTGGAATCTCTCCCTCTGCTGTAGATCACCTTTCTCTCGTTCCCCATTGATTTGGGGTCTGCTCTACAGGAGCAACTACTCCAACTACTCCAATGTTAGTAAACCTCAAATCTGAATATTTAAGAAACTAAAAGTCAGGTTTTGGCTTTCTTAGAATATATGTGCACAATTATTGGTCAACTATTATAATAATTAGAATTATGCAACTAAATGAAAAATTAAAATTTGCCCATCTCATTTATTTGCATCTGTTAAAGTGAGAATAATAACTCAAAATGTACAAATATTTCTGATATTTTTTAAGAAGTGACCAATATAGCCACCCTTCTTTTCAGTAACAGTCATAAGCCTTCCATTCATAGAGTCTGTCAGTTTCCTGATCAACTGTTTGTGCAGCAGCAATCACAGCCTCCCAGCCACTGTTCAGAGAGGTGTCCTGGTGAGGAAGAGAGGCATGTCATTATTCTGTCATCTTCAAGGCCTTTCCTGGCTAGCCCTGCAGTGGAGTACTTAGATGCACGCGATGGAGCATTGTCCTGCATAGAAATCATGGTCTTGGAAGATTCAGACTTTCCTGTACCACTGCTTGAAGAAAGTCTCTTCTAAAAACTGTCAGCAGGTATGGGAGTTGATTTTGAGTCCATCTTCACCCTGAAAAGGTCCAACTACGTCATCTTCAATTATACCAGCCCATACCAGTACCCCACCTCGACCTTGCTGGCATCTAAGTCGAAGTGGAGCTCTGTGCCCGCTACTGATCCAGCCACGGGCCCATCTATCTGGTCCGTCGAGAGTCACTCTCATCAGTCCATAAAACCTTTGAAAAATCTGTCTTCAGATATTTCTTGGCCCAGTCTTACCATTTCAACTTATGTGTCTTGTTCAGTGGTGGTTGGGTTTCAGCCTTCCTTACTTTGGCCATGTTTCTGAGCACTGAACACCTTGTACTTCTGGTGGGTTGCAGTTGCACTCCAGGTAGGTTGCAGTTCTGGAATATGACAGCACTGGAGGATAATGGTCCCTAGTGGCTTCATGTTTATGGAGGGTGCATAAGCACACCAGCATGCCTACTGTCCCTGTCCTAATGTTCCCTTTATTTGTATTCATTTCATGCATTCAAATCATGTTTATACTTTATCTTTGGCAGTTAAGGTGCATCTTTGTCTCTAAACACGTTTCTTGCAACCGTGTTGACTATTTGAAACAAAACGTTTGATGGTTCTGTGATCACACCCCAATATCTTACGGTAGCAATTTCAAGAGTGCTGCATCCCTCTGAAAGACCTTTTACAATTTTTGTCTTTTCAGAGTCAGTTAAATCTCTTTCTTAGCCCATTTTGCCTGAGGAAAAGAAGCTGCCTAATAATGATAAACACCTTGATATAGGGTGTTGATCTCCTTAGGCCACACCCTCCTCATTTACACAAATATGCATCACCTGATCTGCTTATATCAACTAAGCATTCAAGTTTATATAGCTTGGAGGTGGAAAATATGCATAAAAATGATATGATCAAAATACTCATTTGCCTAACAATTGTGCACATGGTATACATCCTTTTATAAAAGTTCTCTTTTAAATTATGATATAAATTTCAGTCCCTTCAGCCATGCATCTTCCCATTGTTCTATCCATATTTTATGCCCAAAGTTCTTAGCCCATGTTGTCAGTTTCATTTGTTGTTCTTCTGTTTCAAATTAAAATTAGTGTATATAAGAGTTCCATGGATACAAAATATAAAAAATATATAATTACAGACTATAATCATGTCAGATGATGGGTCCCTTGCGCTGGACAGCCCTCAAGATGCTGCTAAGAAAAGATGAGGCTCTTTCAGTACTTTATGTATCGGCTAGATTAAAGCCTTGGGGCTGTCTGGTTGCTGATGCTGCCAATTGTTCACTTCCAGGATTCTTGTCTCCCTTTTTATGTTGTAATCCTCCACTGGAAAGACTGACAAAACCTTCACTTGCACTCCATGTTCCTCCTCCTTCCTTCTCAAGGCTGCATCTGCTCAGGGTCTTTCATTACAGTGTCATTTTCTCTATGTTTTCCTTCAAGAAGCATTGGGAAGGGATAGGTATTTGTGAGTTCAAAGAGTCCCAGTGGTCCATCCCTCACATCCTACAGTGGGCACTTTAGAAGACAGCCCACTCTCACTATGTTGTGTCAGGTCTTCACACCAGCCTTGGTGGAGTTATCCACTGCAGTGTACCTCTTCTTCAGAGATTCTTGGATTTCTTCAACCCATGGAGGGTTGACTCTTCTACTGTTCAACTATTTCAAGAAGACAAGATTCCCAAGGTGGCTATGGATTATTTGCTAGAGCCTGATGCCGGTTGCTGAGCTGCTTCAGACTGAGGGCCTCCTGGTCTTCTGACGCTTCTACATCTTTAGGTTCTCTGGCATTTATTTTTCTGCCCCTCCTGAGGAACTTCCTCCCTCCAGGAATTTCATCTTCCTTAATGCAGGGTTTCTCAACCTTGGCAAGTTTAAGATGGGTGGACTTTGAGTCGCAGAATTCCCCAGCCAGAAAACCCTGCCTTAATGTGTTATGGCGTGGAAACTTTTTTTAATCCCCTTTTCTTTCTCCAATAAGGATACAAATGAGCACTTTCGCTGAGAGGACAACTCAGGAAATCAGTAGACCATCATGAAGCTTATTTTGTTTCCTCTTCTGCTTGGAGTTGATTGAAGTCCTAATACTTTTCCTATCAAAGTCCAATGCACAACTCACATTTAACAGAATAACAGAGTTGGGAGGGACTTTGGAGGTCTAGTCCACCCCCCCCCCCTGCTCAAGCAGGAAACACTATAGCACAACAGATGTCCAATCTCTTCTTAAAAACCTCCAGTCATGAAGCACCCACAATTGTTCTGTCAAGAAATTTCTCCTTATTTCTAGGTTGCTTCTCTCCTTGATTAGTTTCCATCCATTGCTTCTTGTCTTACCTTCTGGTGCTTTGAAAAATAGGTTGGCCCCCTCTTCTTTGTGGCAGCCCCTCCAATATTAGAATACTGCTATCATGTCATCATTAATCTTTCTTTTCATTAGACTGGACATACCCAATTCCTGCAATGATTCTTCATATGTTTTAGCCTCCAGATTGTCTTTCTTGCTCTTCTCTGCACTCTTTCTAGTCTCATTTGCTCAATTTTTATCAATGGCAACCAATAAGGATAACACAACTGACACTGCTTCTCCATCATTCTCTCTTGATCTTAACAATAAGAATAAACAAAGAGCCAGACAACAGATGCAAGCAATTTATACACACTATCCAGCCTCAGAAACTGAAAATCCCCAAACCTTGACTGGTGGCTGCTTTGGACAGCTCTTCAGATATTGCTACACTTGGGATGCAGTCTCTGCACAGATGCAGGCATTTCTTTATAAAGTGCAGGACGAGTAAATCATGAAAGACCATTGCCCAGGCATTTTTTCCCACTGGACAGGATCTTGAGATGCAGCAGAGGGCAGCTAATCCTTTAGGGCTCTGGCCCCAGACTAAACCATTAAGTAAGCAGTTAGAAAAATGGGCTCACCTTAAGAGCAGCCACCAAAGAAGAATGCAGCAGGCTCTCTACTTCAGGTCCTTGTGAGTGGAATAATGCAGAGAAGACCAAAGACCAGCTAAATTTCCAGGCAGATGTTTACCCTCTTTGTCGGAATGATGCAGTCACGAGATGAAGAACCTTGGGGAGGCTGAAACTGGGCAGATGGCTGGAAGTTGCAGGCAGGGCCTCATTGCCACCTCCTGCGCATATTCAGGCAATGAAACGTTTTGCTAGTTGAATTGAAGACACACCACCCAGCACTCTTGCTGAAACATTTTGTAGTTTCTGAACAATATAAATAAGTTCTTGGTCTAAACAACTGGCTGATTGTATGATGATCCATCTCCCCTTCCTCTCTCCTGCCATCCTCCTCTTGGACAAATAAAGCAGTTTCCATGCCAGTAGCTGGCAGAAGCCAGATTGGGAGAGACAGATAAAATGTCTGGGTCTGATCAGCCACCACACACTTGAGCACCTGGCCACAGGAAGGCAATTGGGGCAACAACCAATGATGATTTAGATCAGTGTTTCTCAGCCTTGGCCAGTGGAAGATGTGTGGACTTCAACTCCCAGAATTCCCCAGCCAGCAAAGCAAAGCTGCACACATCTTCCACCGGCCAAGGTTGAGAAACACTGATTTAGATCTTCCAGGGCAAAACTTGTTTCCTTCAGGAGAGGCATCTGTGACTCTGGGCCTCCTTTAATCAGGCCAAGTCCACCTCTTGTAGGAGGGCACTAATAACCCCCACATCCCACTATGCATCTTCTCTCCTGGATGTGCCAACCCACAAAAGCAAAGAACCTGTGGCTGGTTCTCCAAGGGCAGCACCCATAGTCTTCATCCCACAAAGTCTGACCAGACAGGGCCCAAATCTGCCAGTACAGGAGTGGAAATGATGGTGGACAGACCAATAAGGGGCAGCTTGCCATGACCAACTCACTTCAATGCTGTATTAATCGTTTCATTCGATGACATGGTCACCTTTTTATAATCGGTGACCATGTTTTCATTGAAATTATTGTAATACTTGTATTTATGGATTGACTTTATTTTATTATCATTGGCCACAGCTGCATCAAAATCAATTTACCATAACTTTTGTGTTTGTTGAATTGGCCATAGCAAGTTGTCCCATCCCACCTCCAAGTGCCTTGCTGGCAACTCACAATAAGCTCTGCAGCTGACTAGATCACCAGAGGCTCAACATGAAGCATTCAGATTCCATTCTCGTCACCTCCCAGTCTGCTTCCCTCCTGAGCTGAGAAGTTAACAAAGGGCAGGAGGTGCCCCACCTTGTGGGAAAGGGTGCTCGGGAGTCCCAGAAAAATGGGGTAAAAATGTATGAACTCTCTTCTCCATAGGTCAGTCAAAGCCTCAACAGGAGTGCTGGGCAGGAATGCCTCCCAACCCTCCTGCAGTCCAGTAGTCCTGGGTCACAACAGGACATGAACTGGACAGATACTGGTCACTATCTCCTGTAATATAAAATCACCTGCAATAAGGCCCATGATCCAATCATGACTGGATCTAATCCAGGATGAGAAGGCTGACCTGGTACACGTGGGTGGAGGAGGGGTCGGATCTTGAAAAGGAGCCTCCCAGACTTCAACTAGTGGCGACTCCTGGGCGGGAGAGGGGGGCGTGGGGAGAGGGTTCTTCTCGGAGTTTCTGGTGGCTGTTAGGGGCTCTTCCAGGAGCTCCTCCCAGGGCTGCACAGAGGGGCCCCTTGCCGGCTTGGCCCCTGCCCTCGGGACTGAGATCCTCCCCTTCCTTCCCTGGAGAGCCCAGCCTGTGGTAGCATCACCGACGGGGGGAGCACGATAAAATTCCCTCAAGTGACCCACGTGAAGACTTTCCGGCCTCCCCCTCGGCCTCCCTCCAGTCCCGGGGGGAGGGGGTTGTTTGCCCGCAGAGGAGCGGAGAGCCGGCTGATCTCAGCCCTCGGAGCCGCCTTCGCCTCGACGTTTCCCACGCCAAGCAGCGGCCTTCCGCAGGGTAAGGCAGGCTCCGCACCGGCCGGGCTCTTTCACTTTCCTTCCCTCCTGGCGCGGCCGCCGCCTGGAGGCCAGGCACTCCCAAGCCCCCGAGGGGTGAGGCGGGAAGGGCCGCAGTGGGAGCAGGTCCGCCCGGTTCGCCCTCGAGGAACGAGCCGCCGCCGCCGCGCCTGGCCAGCAGAGGTCGCGCCTGCCCGGGCCCCGAGACGGAGGCTGGACGGCCGGCCGGCCGGGCGAGCGGAGCGGGGCGGGGCTGGGTGGCCGGCGGTCGGCCAGCGGGACTCGAGGGCAAACAGCGCGCCGGGAGGAGCGGCCGACTGGCCGGCGGCAAGCAGGTGAGCGCGGGCGGGGCGGACAGTAGGGCGGCGTCCCTCCAGGGGCGACCCTAGCGGAGCTGCTGCGGAGGCTGCAACCGAGAGGCGGCGCCGGGCGCTCCTTTGGCCGGCCGGGAAATCTCCGTCGGCTCAGAAAGGCGCCTCCGGCTGGAGCCCCCTCGACGGACGCCCGGGAGCGGCAGCGGGCTTCTCTTCCGCGGGTCTGGCACTGGAGCCCTCGGGGCGAGAGATGTCGATGGGCGCGGGGAGGGCGGCTGCCCGCCGGGCTCTTCTGGGAGCGGCCAGGACCGCCGCTGAGATACCGGGAGGTGGGCCGGACGGAATGAGCCCCCCGCCCAGTTTGCGCCGTCTTTGCTCCGTCGCGGGCGGGAGGCAAAGACACCCCCGCAGCTTCGGAGGGGGGGGGTGTCTCCTCCGGCGTGGAGTCTCGGGAGCGGCGGCGCCTGGCCCGGCCTTGGTTCGCTCTGCCCGGCCCCGCCCGCAGCTGCAGGACTCCGGGGAGACGGAGGGTCCGGGCCGTCGGTCGGGGCGCCTTCTGGGAAGCGACTGCCTGAGGGAGGCGGGAGATGCTCGCTTGGCCCATGAGATTGGGGGGGGGGGCGCCGGTCCTTCGGAGGAGGAGGGGACTCTGAGCGCAAGGAAAGCCAGAAGCGAGGCAGGAAGAGCTCCGTTGCCCAGACCGAGCGAGCCCCTCCCGGAACGGCCCAAGGGAGGCCAATAAGGACCAGTGCAACTGAGCCCACAGCTCCAACCAGTCGGGGCTCCGCCTGTCAGCCGCAGAACGCCTTCATCAGCTTGGTCCCGTCCTCGGGGGAGGGGCGGCCTAGAGAAAGGCAGGAACCTGGCCCACCTGGAATGACTCTCTTGTGGGGGGGCTCCCGTGGGTGGTCAGCTGGACCCTTCAGGAAGAGGCTGCCTCTGTTCCTGGAAGTTTTCTCTTAAACCTTCCCTCACCTCCCACCACTTGAGGACCCAGGAAATGTCTGTGCCCCCTTCCAACTTTGGGATTGATGTGAAAGAGAAGCCCCACTTTCAAAGCTGGTCTCTCAAGCAGATGCAGCTTCCCCGCCCCCAATGTACCTGCAGCCTTCTCAGGCTTTGGTAATGCTGGGGATAATAAAAGGGTTAGGGTTGGCTGAGCTGGTTGGGGAATTCTGGGAGTTGAAGTCCACACATCTTCCAGTGGCCAAGGTTGAGAAACATTGCCTTAAGGGGTCCCAGCCTGTCCCAATCACCCAGAGGTGAAGGGCAACGGACAGACAGCCCATCTGGGGTGCTTTCTTTGGTGTTGGTGCCCTGGGCGGGGCTGGGACTCCCCTGCCCAGACAGGGCCTTTCCAGCTGGGTGCTTTAATGTGCAGCTACTTTACCTTGCTGATATAGTTGAGCCCGGAGCCAGCCGGGATTTCTATCTTAGCTTCTACCTCCCAAGGTCCCTTTTTGCAACCGTGGAGCCCCACAGCCACCACTGTGAAAAAGAAGCCTACAGAAACTGAAGCAAGCCCTAAAATAGCCCAGCTTCTGAAACAGTTGAGCCAGTATTCCAGCTATTTGGCCTTTTCGTCCATTAGAGAAGACTCTTCCAAGAAACCTGCCATCCAAAAGTGTTAAATAAGGCTCCAGTTTTTGTGCAAGTATTGCTTTCCTGTAAAATATATCCAGGATTAGAACAAGAGCTGAACCCAATAAATAACAAGCAACAGCAGCTGAAAACATCTTTGGCTCTGTTTAACAGCCGGAGTCTTTGCCAAAGCAGAAAATGTTTGCCAAAGAGAGTTCCAGTTCAGCAACCAACATCTTTTCTTGGGGGAGGGGAGGATGCCATTAAAAAGGTCTCTTTCCCCCATCCAGTGATTTGGGGGGTGGGGCACACCTGAAGACAGTTTCAAAAATGGGAGTTTTTTCCCAGCCTGAGCTTGGCAGAAACCTGAGGATCTGGAAAGGGTCTCCACCTCTCCCCATTTACTAATTTACTTTATGAAATTTATTGGCTGCCCATCTTACCACAGGATAGCTCCCATCCTGGGGAGGGGCTGCTCACAAACCAATCCTCCAAGTTTGCAGCTTTGAAGGCTGGCATCCCGGGCTCTCGGCATCTCGGCATGCAGAGAAATCGTCTGGTTGAAGTTCAGCCTCTCGTGCAGCAGTGTGGAGGGGGGAGCTAGTTACCATTTTTGTGGGAGGGGGTGGGCTTGGCAACCAGCAGGGTCCATCTGTAGCAACAGATTCAGGACTGGGAGTCTGGGAGAACCTCTTGGATCGAACTGCCCTTCCAACAAGGGCACCAAAGTCTGGCTCCCTGGTATAGTACCGGCAAACAGAGAGGAGCATCTATGTGGCCTCTAGGGACCTCTCGGGTGAGGGTTGCTGTGTCCTGCCTACGAGGTCCTTCTCTGCCTCCAGCCTCCTTTCTCTCTTCCAGCATAGTAGCACTATTGCCCCCACCCCAACTGTTATGTAAGGTTGGTTCCCCCCTGAAGCCATGGTTTTTATGGAGGTGGGGGGGCATCCTTACCAAGGCCATGCCTTTGCTGCTGTGGCTTCTGTAGTGCTTAGAAAGCCTAACTAAGGTGGAGATGCAAATCATGGTAACCTGGTTCAGTCCAATAGAGCTTGTGTGGCACATGCTGGAGAGCAAGGGAGGAGGAGCCACAGATGGCCTTGCAAACAGTGGGCGACAGATCAGTCTCTTTGGCTTCTCTCCTGGGCTTTTCAGGTCCAGCTGTGGGTCCCTCCTTCATGGGTCTATGGGAAGACACTCAGAGTGCTGCTATTGGCTGGTGAGGCAACAGTCCCACCCTTTTCTTGCCTTTGCACTTGGGAGGAGCCCCTTCCTCACTGGGCTCCTGGCTAAAGAGCTGCAGAAGAGCCCAGATGAAGCAAGCTTGCGGATTATGTGTGTTGTGCAGGAATAGTAAAGAGAACTCTGGGATTGGCAGGTCTGGCCTTCTCATGGCTGCCATGCCAAACTCAGGATGGCTGGTGTGGTCAGGTGTTTCTGAGCCCACCTTCAGCTGCTCTGCCCGGTCCCAACCAAGGTGGTCATGTATGGAAATGAGGCTGGGCTCCCTTTGGGCCCTGAAAGGGTCAGTTCTGAAAAGGGATTTTCTAGCTCCTTGTCCGGCTACAAATGGACTTGGCATTGTAGTGAGAAGACTCAGCTGCTGTGAGGTGTTGTGAGTTCCTGCCGAGCCCTTTGAAGTGCCTAGACAGCAACAGCTGTGCTTTGCACAGCCTGAAAAGAAATGTGTTGCTTATGTGCTCTGGGCATTTGGAGGAGGATCCACCCAGGCCGTTGATCTACTCAAGAAACCCTTTTGCTTTGCCACATCTTGATCAGCTAGCTCGGTGTTTCTCCACCTTGGCCACTGGAAGATGTGTGGACTTCAACTCCAAGAATTCCCCAGCCAGCTCTGCTTCCAGTGGCCAAGGTTGAGAAACACTGAGCTAGAAGATCCTCAGCTCCTCTGAGCATTGGGTACATTCTGGGAAGGAGGGAGGCAGACCCACCTCGCTCTTTCATTTTGCTTTTTCTCAGTTTTATTGGATTCAGTATTGTGTGGTATTTATTCATTTATTGGTTTACCCAACTCTGAGTGGGCTAACAATTAAGACAAAAGCAGAGTAACGACTCAACAAATAATTCAAAACACAAACAGCTCAAACATTGGCCCAGCCGTGCTCTCAGGGCTGCAGGTTTGATGACAGAGTCAATTATTTTCTACCTTGCAAAAGTCCAGCAGGATTGAGCCAAGTCTGATCTTTTGCACCCTTTCTGAGTAGTCTTCACAGGCAGCCCCATGTAGTGTGCACTGCATTGAATGGAATGCAGTTGTGGGAACGACTGAGGTGTGAATGCTCCAGGAACCGGCGTGAAAGACAAAGCAGTGAAAAGGTTCTCCTGGCCATGGCTACCACCTGCTTGAGAGCTGCGAGTCTAGGAAGACTCCCGAATTGCACACAGGATCAGTCTGGGCAGTGCAGCCCCACCCAGAAGAAGAGAACCAAGAGATCTTGAAGCCCAGAGCCCCTTGGTTTGAGGAGGCTGAGCTGAAGCCTTGTCCCCATCCAGACCCCTCCCAGTGCCAAAGCAGGATCTCCATGGCATCACTCAGATATGGCCTGGGTGAAGATACACAACTGGGCATCATCTGTGTCTGAATATCCTCTGTATTCCACATCTCTTGAACAAAGACGTTCTTAAGGAACACTAATGAATTTTCTCATACAGGTAGCCCTCGACTTATGACTGTAACTGAGCCCAACATTACGGTTATAAGTCATGCCAATTGTTAAATGGGTCAGTCCTAATATTACAACATTTTTTGTCATTACAAGAACCTGTTGGTCATAAAAGCAAAAGCTACGGTTGTTAAAGCAAACACTGTGGTCATTAAGCAAATCCATTGTTTGCAATGGGAGGAACTAAATAGTAGTTTTCTTCAAAAAAAATAACAATGCATAAATCTCAGGCCTGTGACTGCAGGACCCTGAAAACAGATGTAAACTGAGAGCCCAAAATGTGAAGCAACCACTTATAACTCAGGGACAACCTGTACGAAAGTGATGTTCTTTAACTGGTCGCAGTCCTAAGAAAAGAATTGCCCCCACTTTGAACTCACTGGGAGGTCCCAACTTCTGCAAATGCTGCATACTTAGCCCATCCAGAACCCACTCTCTACCCCTCTTCACAGAGGAGGGCCGGGCACCTGCTTCCTCCTCAACAGGTTTTCTCACACAAATAGGAGGAATCCACTGATGAGGAGATGGGTTGGTGCTAAGCCAAGTCCACTTACGGTGCCCCTTCCCCTGAAGTGCCAGGGCTGCTCTGTGTCGTGGGAATGCATGTCCGACTCAGAATGTAGAGCTAGCTGGGAAGCAGCATTGAAAGTGCTAAGAGGAGGGAGCCAACCAAGAATCTGGCATCCAGGCAGCAGCTGGTTTCTTTGGGTGGTTCATGGGAAAGGGGGTGTGATATCCTGGGTGCAAGTTTGCATTGCCAGGGTCTTAGTGATGGCATTGGAGACCCTCCCCCTTACCGCAGTAGGGATATTGAGGGATGCTGCACCAAAATTGTGTCTCTGGGTTCTCGGAGCATGTTCTGATCTCCAGGTTGTATCTCCCCTCTTCCCATATAGTCGGGGCCACTTCCATAGCTTGAATTGTGGGGCGTGGACAGGAAAACCATCTTCCTATGTAGGATGAACCTAAAGTCAGCTCAGATGAAAATCTGGCATCCATCAGGTGAGAGACTCTTTGGAGCTGTCCCATGTCCTGAAGAAAAACTGCTGGTGGAGAACTGTCCAGGCCTTCAGCCACACCAGAGGAATGGGAAGCCCAAGAAGGCTCTGTTGCATAAGCAAGTGGGGGTGGGGGTGGGCAGCAAAAATCCTAAATGATGGAGACCAGCCTTTGGGAAGGGCCATCCAAGCCTCTGAGTTATTTATTTATTTATTTATTTATTTATTTATTTATTTATCATATTTATATGCCGCCCTTCTCCCGAAGGACTCGGG
>JANHFM010007516.1:21432-31533 GCA_032468115.1 Grayia smithii | reverse complement strand
TACCGGTAGCCAGTGCAGCTCGTGCAGGAGAGGTGTCACACGGGAGTAACGGGAAGCCCCCGTAACTACCCGCGCAGTACCCTTGGAATTTCCTGCTCTGACTGTCATCATTAGGTAAGGAGGGTGCGAGGCATGTGGGGTGCATCGCTTGGCCTCCGGCTTCTTTTGCAGCCGCAATTGGCTGCAATAGCCGCAGCGCTTGCTGGAGGTGGCGGCCTGAGCGGCACCTGCAAATCAGCCGTAAATGGCAGGCTCAACAGAATCCATCACTTCACACGTACAAAACTCATTCCACTTCATAGAAACAATAAAGAAACAAAACCTATAACCCAGCAACCTACTCGTGAGCTTCGATATCATATCCCTCTTCACCCAAGTGCCTATTAAAGAAGCCTATCCAAAACAAATACAACCCCCCTAAGCACATCCTAGATCTGACCAACTACTGCCTAACCAACACATACTTTGTCCACAATGGACAAAGATACAAAGAGATAGAAGAAGCACCTATGGGATCATCCCTCTCACCCATCATCGCAAACCTATACATGGAACACTTTGAAACCAACGCTTAGATAAATCTGAACACAAACCCAAATTCTGGCTTAGATATGTAGATGACACTTTCATAATTTGGCCACATGGAAAGGAAAAGCTGCACAACTTCCTCACACATCTCAACAGCCTACACCCCAAAATACAATTTACTATGGAAATAGAAGCTAACATGAACACATGACAGGACCTCAAACTCGGAGCCAAACTAAAGCCGGGGAGGCAGCACAGGACTCAGAATGTCACAATACTAGAGCTCAGGATGCTACTACACAGCCCATTACCCAGGTCGTTAAAACACAAAAGATTAATGGGCACACAGCTAGGACCACTCCCACACAGGATGTCACAAAACAGCCGACTAATCTGCAAACATAACTCCATCAATCAATCCGGATGTAGCAACACAGCCAACCAATCCACTTACAGCAACAAAGCCAGCACTCACACCTCCCCACCAGTATTTATAGAGAGACGGCAGCTCTGATCACGCTTTGCTCTCACAAGCACGAAGCCGAAGACACCAACCTGAAGATGACGAGTGGGACCTCATTGAAACATCGCCAAGATACTCCCAATTTTACGTGGGAGAAAACCCGAATGACTAAAGACAGACAGAAAAACATACATACATACATATATACATACATACATACATACATACATACATACATATATATTTAAGAACTTCTTTGAACTGAATGGAGAGTGTTTAAATTATGGGCTTTTTTTCTAAGTAATAGATAAAACTATTTGAAAAACTAATGTCTTTCAATTATTGTAGTTATTCAGCTGCTTAACTTTAACAGCAGAAATAAGCACTATAGTAACTATTTGATTGCAAATGAAATACACCTTTAAACTGATATTTAATTACATGAATTCTATTTTACCCGCCTTAGTACAGTATCCTCTAGCATCAATGCTTTAGCTGCTGTAACTGTAGAGGACCTCATTAAACCTTATTTCACGTTAACAGAAGTTAAATTGTCTTGGATTTCTATGGGGATGAGTAAGTATATATTAATATTTATTTTAAATTTAAATTATCTTAAGAAGGATAGTGTTTGTTTTTAAAGTGATTTATTAAATATTAAAACTTAAAATGATATTAGCTATTATTTTGTAGCATTTTATATATGGCTATATGCTTAAAGAAAAAGTCTGTACAGTGAAAAAAGCATATTATTATGATTGGTTGCAGTCAGCCAGGTTTGACATTGTAATTATTGTTGTTATAGCCGTTGTTAATGCTGCTGCTGCTATTATTATTATTATTAATGGCAAACTGTTATTTCTGTGCATCATCCACATAGGTTTATTTTATGGGGCTGTGTGCATTGCTATGGCTGCTTTGGCATCAGTTTTAGGAGGATTATTACAGGTATCTTTAATAATTTCTTTGTCAAGAAATCTCTCTGGAAAACCCTTATTCCTTTCAATGGATTCTTCTTTTTTGTACTTTGGACTTACTTTGATTGTAGTATTAGCACTGAGTGAACCTCAGTAGTGTAAGCCAGTGCAGTCCATAACCTCCATTGAAGAGGCCTTTATTCTGCAGTGAATTGATTCAGCATGAGCACAGGATAAGTGCAGTGTAAGAGTGCACTACAAACATGTGATGTGTCAATAAGACATTTACAAATAAAAGTCAGTAAAATTCAACTAAAATGATTTGCTTTTCTTCTTTCCTTTTCCTTTGTTTTGTCTGTTTATATGCATTATTATTTTAAAATCTATTTTAAGGTGGAGCAAATGATGCAGAGAAAATATAAAGGAAGGGAATAGTTTCCTCATAGGTTATTTCTGCTTTCCAATGCATGTTCCTTTCAATTATATTTGTCTCTAGTTTGAAAAATCAGAACCCAATTTGGCAGCTTGAAGTGGGGAAATGATTTTCAGGGAAAGGATTAACTATACCTTCTCATCACCCTTTCCTATTACTAATTGTGCAGTATCTTATCTGTAAGTTAATATACTATTGCCTATCTGGTGTCCTACAAATGTGTTGGAGAGGATCACAGTTTCCTATATGCCTACCTACAGTCTATTTGTTAATAGCCATACTGGGTGAACATTCTGAGTCCCAACATATCTGCAAGACATCAATTAGGAAATAGTCTAACAAATAACCACTATTGTGGTTCTGATTTTTTCCCCCAGTAGAAATGGATAAGTGTATTGTAAATAAATATTGTCTTTTCATTTTAACATGAAATGAAAATGAAGCTATTTAGCATTGTTTGTAGATTTTAATCTTTCAAATGTGTAACTTAATGTTTTCCTTAGGCAGCATTGACCATTTTTGGCATGATTGGTGGGCCTCTCCTAGGACTCTTTTCTTTGGGAATCCTTTTTCCATTTGTCAATGCTATGGTAAGAATAGTACTGTTTACAGTATTATTTATTTAATTATTGCCCCATCTTCTTATTCAAGACATTCCTCAGTCTCCTTGCAAAAAACAAATTAGTCAAATGTATTTGAAGCTATTAAATGTATTGATTCAAACTACAGTGAATTCTAAGCATTTTGGTGAACCTTAGCTTTCTTTTAGTTTTGGCATACTGTAGGGACATAATGTTTATCTCAGAAATAATATCAACAGGATGATTTGGAGATACTTCTCTTTCTGGAGTTCTAAATTATATTAAAAAGTTCTGTGGCTGCTTTTAGTTAGGAAAATAGTGTATACAATCCTAAATAACTAATGTAACATTGGTTGCATTACTAAAAGTACAATGTTCAGAAATTACAGTGGGATTTCTTGCTTTCACCTGTACTTTTCTTTAAATGTGATGAGATTCTATTCCTTGTTTTATAGGGTGCATTTATAGGTATCATCTGTGGATTTCTTCTTACCCTTTGGGTTGGAATTGGATCTCAGATTTATAAGCCACAGTCATTAAGGACCCTGCCATTAAATCTTTCAGTTACAGGCTGTAACATGAGCAGCCTAAACACAGAAGTTTATGCAATGGCTTCCACAGAGCTCCCAGCTTTCACTGTTGAAAATAGGTATATGCCAAATGTATTAACCATGCACTTAATATGTAACATTTCATTATGCCAGGCACAGTAAGTTTTTTTATTGCTAATTCATTTTGTTATTTTTTGCATAGTAAGTTTTTAGACCCACTCAGGTATACATTTTTCTGTTCATGTTTACAGGATACATTAACACTTTGCAGATCACATACAGAGAAAGTGATAATTGTTCATTTCCATTGTTGTTGATTTGTCCAGTGATGTTAATTTGCTTCTGCTAGTGCGTTTATACATATACATTTTTAATGGAAATGTATATTTAAATTCAAAAGGAAAATGGCAAAATCCCATAATTTTAGGTGATACTGAATAACTGATATATCTGTTGGGATGGGTTCACACATTGTTTTAAGCCATTATTTGTTTAACCATGATTCACTAATTAAGCCACAATTGCTTATGCTATATATTTGCCATTAACTATGATTGCCACATTGCCATGACAAAATATATTGCACACAGTCAAAATCAAATAAACTAATGATAGTGTAATATGCTACATAGGTAAACCATGTTATATGGTGTGTCTCTTGCAGAGAAACATCATGTTCTAAAGACCTGAAGTCAAATATTTGGTTACGGTAGATATAATTAGAACAAATCTGGGATTATGTTTTTATTGTGACTGCTTTTAATCTGTGTATCATCTTCAGATACAGAGAATAAAAGCACCTACTTTGCTTTGGTTTTCCCTTAGCTTGAAAGTCTAGACTCACTTTTGAGTAATCTGTGACAGTAAACAAGAGTGTGCATAAGGGTGGCCAAAGTCATGTAGAATGACAAAAAGAAATTTGTGCTGTTGCCTGCTTTGTTCATACACAATACTGTTGTGATCACAAGAGTATTTCTTTGTATGAATGAAGACAGCAAGAGCCTCTCATTATGACTGCATTACTGCTTTGCTAAACTGTTCTAAATATTTACGTTTAATATAACATTGTCATTGTGAGATTTCATATGAATTGTGGAAGTACATCAATAAATTCTATTTTTGCCCCTCTAGACCCGTCCTGGCAGATTCTTTGTATTCCTTATCCTATCTGTATTTAAGCCCAGTTGGAACTTTGGTTACAGTTGGTGTAGGAATAGTCATTAGCCTTTTGACAGGTAAATCATGATTCCTCTATTTTTGCTTTTATTCCAGTATAGATTTAGTTCCAGAAGATCATAATGCAAACACTGCTTTGCATAAAATCATATCTAACTTCATAATATCAAGGTGTAAGAATTAGGTTTCTGCTTTGAAATTGCATCAATACCTGGATTTTTAGAATCCAAAAATCCACCCACCTGCTTCCTGTGCAAGTGAGGATGTGTGCCTGCACTCGCTCACCTCCATGACCCAGTTCCAAACGGCTTAAGGCCCAGTAGTGGTACACGGGTGCGGGGGGGAAGGGCTGCATTAGAGATTTCCTGCTTGACTCTTCTTCCTGGCTCACTCAGTCTCTCTCCCACATGGAGGTTGCTTGAATAACATCTGATTCAGATGAGTGATGGCTGCATAAAAATGTACTGTGATATGAATTGTGTTCATTTCCTGCCACAATTTAAATTTGTTATTTTTACATTTTTAAACAATTTAGGGTAGAACATCTAAAGAATGATTGCTGTCCTGTAAATTCCTGCTTTTTTAAATTAGGAGGAGTCTTCTCCAACCTGTTACCTTCCACGTGTTACAGGCTATTCCCAGAATTTCCAGTCTGGCTGTGGTGTAACATAGATTGGAGAAGACTGATTTAGGAAGTGTCTGATAGACTTTGGCCAGTCTCTGTCTATCTGTCTCTTTCTATTTCTCTCCCTCTGTTCATCCTACCTCACAGGTTATTGTGGGGAAAATAGGAGGAGGAAGGAGTATTAGGTATGTTCACCACTTTAAATTATTTATAAAAATAATAAAGGTAGGATTTTAAAAACATCTAAATAAATAAATAAACATCTAAACATCCCAGTTCACATGGTTCTTTTATATCAAAAAGCATGACCTTTTGTCATACTCTTGCACTATTTTATATGAAGTTTCTTATTAGCTCAATATCTTTATAGATTTATTGATTTAACTCAACTTGGATATGTTTAACTGAAGTAAATAGATAGGATACAGATTTGTAATAATGAATAAACTATACAATTCAAGAAACATTGTTTATTCATTTATCAAATTTACATACTGATCATCTCTCTGAAGTGATTCTGGGCAGTTTACAAATAAAGCCATACAACCATATAAAAAAGACATAAGCAAAAACAAAGTTAAAAACAGAAGTAAAAACAAGTTAGAAAAATTAAAAAGTGATTACACACCATCTCATGCCATCTCATGTTAATATTAGTGTTACTGTTTTGCACAAATAATAATTTAACTATACAGATTCTAAACTATGTGTGAATGTATTTTAACTAACCACATAAATGTTTTTCAGGAGGACTTAAGCAGAATGTGGACAAAAAATTCTTACTCAGAGGAGAGGATCTTTTTTGTAATTTCTTAGGTGGTAAATTGAAACAAGTATGTATACATTATTTTATTTGACTCCAGACAGATAAGGATTGCAAAGAAACAAAAAATCCAAAAATTAGAGGTCCACACTATATAAGAAGAAGGATTTATTAGATATTAGAAACTTCAATCCATTTAGTGCTTGAAGTGCTTTGAACAAACCAGTGCTTTGAATTGAGCACAGAAACAGTACACCTATTGACACACTCCAGTCACATAATTGGATAGATTTGCCCCTAATTAGTCAGGTAATAATTATATTTGATTAAATTAAGTTTTCATATTATCTTCAAAGATAGGACCAAGTACAATCCATTGCAGAGGTCAAAATTATTACGACTTATTTCAATGATGTGGTTTTGCTGTTATCAGTTCTTTTTGCCCTCAATATTTACTCCATCAATATTACTCTTGATTGTTATCTGAATAAATAATGTGCCACTGTCAGAATGACATTGAGAGATACGTATAATAGGTATATACATATTATAAATGATATTGGTCTCAATTTTTTTTGAACAGCCAATTATGTATTTTAATCTCACCACAGAAAAGATTTAATGTCTTTATGAAGACATTTCATATGCTATATAATTCAGATTTTATGAAACAGTATTTTAAACATTAGATAAATTCTGCAGCTCACCCCACTTTTGCCTTTCTATATAATTTTATAGTTCCAAGAAGCAGTAGTTTAATAAATTTGGTTAAATTTGTATCAAATCTAGCAAATAAATAGTAAATTTTATATGTTTATAACCTATGGGAAAGTAAATTTGATCATTATTATACTTTTCTGGCTATTAAATATTATTACATAAAAAAAAGAAAATCAGTATTGAAGAAGTTCTGGACTTAAAAGTACCTAATTCTTAACTAGCTTTTGTTATAGAGCTGAAGGCACTAAGGATATAACAGGAGAGTCCTTTATCAAATTCTGCTACTGTAGTGATTTCCAAGGAGGAAGGTCAAAATCTGTAAAACAGAAGGTATGATATCATGATCTAAACTCTACCTCTTTTGTACATGCACTGACATTGCACGCAAGTACAAAAATGGCAGGGCTTTGATTTTTCACATCATACCCACCATTTTCCATATATTAATACTCTTACCTGGATGGACAATTCTGGCAAGTGGAAATTCTTATTATATCCTCTGCTATATATGTGCACTAAAAAGCCATCCCATAAATTATTCCACTCAGGACCCCCAGTTTGTCAAAATGTTAGATGATCAAAGCCTAGCTCCATGAGTTAGACTATAGAAGTTTTTCCACGGTGCTTTCTTTTACAAACAAAAATCTTCTTTATAACATTGTCTAAATCAACCGAAAGTCAGAAACAACCCTTTTTAGGCACTATATCTTAAAAATGAAACTCTTTATTAACTTCTAACTTATATTAATTAATTAAATAAATTTATATGCCGCCCAACTCCCAGAAGACTCCGGGCGGCTCACAATAAAAAATATAAAGAAATTATAGTATACAAAATTTAAAAGCAGTTTAAAACAATAAAACAGCAAGAAAACATTCATATCCCGTCAGGGGCCGGATCTCGCTAAATCACAATAGCGAGATCAACAGCCCCATGCCTGCCAGAAAAGCCAAGTTTTGAGTGCTTTGCGGAAGGTCAGTAGGGTGGAGGCAGTCTGGACCTTGGGAGGTAGCTGGTTCCAGAGAGCAAGAGCACCCACAGAGAAGGCCCTTTCCCGTGGGGCCGCCAGCCGGCATTGTGTAGCTGACAGAACCTGGAGGAGACCGACTCTGTGGGATCTTACCGGTCACAGGGAGACGTAGCCTCAACTCCTCTCAGAAAGAGTGCTAACGACCAGATGACTTCAAAGAATATAAATCTTTCCATCATCCACCATTCAGTCAGAACTGAAGAAGCTTCTTGGATGAGAAGCGAAACATCTTCAAGAAAAAACAAAGTTCAGTTGCCTGTTGAAAAAGTACCTTTGGGACAACCATGACCTAGATGACTGAAAATCTCCATAGATATGCCCATTAAATACTTGGGAGAGTGTCGTTCTTCTGTTTCCATCTTTCTTTTCACTTGGAATTTGTATCGGTAGGTTCACTTGGTTAAGAAAAAAAAGTTGTTAAATGAATCGCTGCCGTTGCTAAGTAAGTAAGATGGTTGTTACATGAATCTGGCTTCCCCGTTGACTTTGCTTTGCAAAAGGTGATTGCGTGACCCAGGGATAGTGCATAAATATGAGTCTGTTGCCATGTGCCTGAATTTTGATCACATGACTGTGCAGATGCTGCAACGGTCATAATTGTGAAAAATGGTCATAAGTCACTTATTCAGTGCCATTGTAACGTCAAACAGTCGCTAAATAAACTGTTTTAAATTGAGGTTTATGTGTATTATTTTAATTCCTGGGACTCTTTTTAATTTGCAAAGTTACCAGTAACACATCATGCCTAAAGATGGTCAGCATTACCAACAAATCTGATAAAGGCTAATAGTCAGAGGGAGATGCTTGCTGTTCGAACTTTAGTAAGAACTTTTAAAAAGTTGTTGAAAACTCTTGTTTTTCATACTGGAGAACACATTTTATATTGGTTCTCTAGCGGCCCTTTGCCAGATAATCTGAAAACTGCTGTCTTGCCTTTTCCTTTCTGTCTTTGCCTTAAAAGAGGTTAAGGGGGATTTATTGCGATGAAACTTTTGAAACCATCCAGTTGAAACTTTGCTTTGAGTTATTGTCCTCTCAAGGGTCTGCCATTCCTGCTATTTTCAATCTTTCTCTCTCTCTCTCTCTCTTTTTATATATAAAAGGGGAAGCAGCTGCAAGCAGTTTGATGCATTCCTATTTACTGCCCATGGTTGAATCTTTTATGAATTGGACTCTCAAACCCCTGATTGGTTCGATTAAAATCTTTGCTGCCTGTAAAATTCGATTTGCAAATGCAAATAGGATATTGACCCTTTTGAATATCAACACTATTTCACATTGTGGGCTGGTCCTATTATTTTTGTTAGGAAGCCTCTAAATAATTAATATGTGTGATTTTTTTTTCTTTAATCATTGTTGGTTCTCTACATTTCTACTGAATCATGAGAGAGACTTCTCAAGGCCTTAGAAAGCATAAACGACTAAGGAAAAATGATAATCCAAGATCAACAGCATTAGCAGTAGCTTCCTCTTGTCTTGTTCAATAATTAAATAAGCTTAATTTGATTTAATAATGAAATCAAACAAGAGAAGTTTGAAAGACACTCTTAAGCACATTAAGATTAGGATCGGAAAACAGAAGCAGGGTTTTGTGCATTGAATTATTGGAATATCCTTCTCAAGAGCATCTACTCCAAATGGAAGCTACCATCTTAAAGCAACATTCCCCCAACCCTAGGAACCGATTTCATGGAAGACAATTTTTCCATGGACCAAGGTGTATGGGGTGTGTGGATGGTTTCACACATTCCCTAGATCCTGCATATGCACAGATGAAACTTCTCCCGCTTGCACAGCCCAGTTCCTAACAGGTCACGGACCAATACCGGTGCACAATGTGGGGGTTGGGGATCCTTGATCTAAAGTCCTCCTGGATTCACGGCTGTCCTTAGAGGACCATCTGACGGCCGTGACCAGGGGGACCTTCACACAGGTTCACCTGCTGCGCCAGTTGCGCTCTTTCCTGGACCGGGATGCATTGTGCACAGTCACTCATGCCCTCGTCACATCAAGTCTGGACTACTGCAATGCTCTCTACATGGGGCTGCCCTTGAGGTGCGCGCAGAGGCTTCAGCTAGTCCAGAATGCAGCCGCGTGGGTAGTTATGGGAGTAATTCGATACTCCCATGTAACACCACTCCTGCGCGAGTTGCACTGGCTTCCGGTCGCTCTCCGTGCGGGCTTCAAGGTGCTGGTCCTGACCTATAAAGCCCTACAAGGCTTAGGCCCAGGATACTTGCAGGACCACCTACTGCCACAAGCATCCTCCCAGCGCCCGGTCTGCTCCCCTAGGGTTGGCCTTCTCAGGGTGCC
>JANHFM010007516.1:8487-21332 GCA_032468115.1 Grayia smithii | reverse complement strand
TCCAGGAGGCAGATCCACCCCCAGTCAGCTTTTTTCTTATTTTCCTCCCCCAAAACTAAGGTGCGTCTTATACTCCGGTGCGTCTTATATTCCAAAAAAATACGGTAAATTTTTTTACAAGTAATTCAAGGGAAGCAAACATATCCAACACACCTTTCTCCTGCTACTATCCCCACAGCAACAACCCTGTGATGTGAGTTGGGCTGAGAGAGACTGATTAGTCCAAGGTCACCCAACTGTCTTTCATGGCGAAGGCAGGATGAGAGCTCATGGTCTTGTACTTTCTAGCCTGGTACCTTAACCGCTAAACCAAACTGCTTATTCATAAGGTGTGGCACACTGGTCATTTTAAAGTATCATTGAGGAACTACCATAAGTAGTTTTGTAATATAAGGAGTACCAGTTTGGTCTAGTGATTAAGGTGCTGGCCTAGAATTCATGAGATGGTGATTTCTAGTCCTATTTTAGGCATGAAAGCTAGCTGGACTACCCAACCCACCTCATAAGATTGTTGTGGAGAAAATAGAAGCAGGCAGGAGTATTAGGTATGTTCACTGCCTTGAATTAGTTATATAAAAAAATTAAGGTAGGATAAAAAAAATCTAATAAATAAATAACCAGTAATTTATTACCGTAAGAGTTATTGAAGGATTTGAAATTACAAAGAACTTCATTAATAATTGGACCCTTTTTGAGTACAATTCAGTATCATGCTATTAATCCTTAAATCCCTGCACGGTTTGATACCCAGATAGCTATAAGAGTTTTTCTTCTACACCAGGAACCTCTTCCCCAGGATAATTTGCCTGGAACCAATATTACTATTATTTTATCACTAAGCAAAATCACATCTATTTACTTAGCTTTTACATTTATTATTACATATATTGTTCTTTATTACATTTATTCTAAACATATATTTTGTTTTCCAGGAAGATAAAAAAGTTTTGAATTGCACACCATGCAATGAAGGAACTGACAATCCAGCCTTCAATCATATTGAAATGACGACAGACAGTAAAAACGGAAATGATAGTTATTTATGAAAATGTTGGATACTTTGCTAAAGTTGGCAGCTATTTCAAATGTATTAACATGGAATACAACTAAAAGTTTTGCTCATGAGAATACATTAGAAATTTCATCCTAACCCGAACTTTTGCACACCCATATTTTAATTTCATTCCATATTGGCTGGGACATTGTTAAAGAATACATTTTGCAAAAAGTAACTGCAAAAATATGGAAACAATAATATATCTAACATTCTGATTTCAGAAGATATGTGAAGCTCATTTTGGAAATTTATACCTGTCACACTAATGTGTGCAAAATGAAAACAATGTTATGAATATTTTTTTATTATTTCATTAGCTGTTGGCTATAATCTGTGTATTTGGGAATAAGATCAAATAACTCAATGAGACTTTACTTCTGAGAAAAAAAATACAATTACATTGCCATGTTTTATTTTCCAAAAGCTTCATTTATTTGTTTTTAGCATCACACAGAATGTTACACATTTCTTCATGCCCTGATTTTTGCATGTTAACATGGATAATTGCCCATGTGTAGATCTCATATAGAATTTTATTCTCCTGGATCCTTTATGGTCAGGGTACTAAAATTGCAGAAAGGCTAGGTATATTGATGGTTACATATAAATTTCCTTATTTCAAGTGTCTTCCTTACAGCATCTATCACAGTGCAATAACATGGCTTATGTTATCAGGTTAAAACTAAAAACATAGCCCTGCAATTCTTTCAATTGATTTTCTATCCTGATGCAAATTTGTGAGAGATGGTCCAGTGTGAATTATTCAATAGATATCAGAATGTAATCCTACAAGTTTACTCAGAAATAAGACCTTTTATATTAAAAGAGAAATGTTTGTACTGCAATCCCAAACTTCTAGGTGCTTCTCAAGTTGGCTGTGCCTTTTTATTTAAAATCTTAAAAATGTTTAAAACTTTTTAAAAAACCTGGAAAGCTGCAAAGCTACCATCCTCCTTTTCTTTGGCAAAGAATAGATCTCACAACTCCATGGACTCAGAACACTGAAGAAAAAAAAGTGGTACAAGTCAAAGATTGGAGCTTTTTGAGCTAAAATTGGGAAATGGAGTTTAGGTGGATGGCTGAAATTGCCAATGCGAGTTTGCGAATAGATAGTATTTGTGTGATGGAATAGTGAGGTACATGGCTATGAATCTCTGGAAGACTGATTATCTGTGTATGTAATAAAGACTAAAGGTTTGTGAGCTAATCAGAAGAATAAGAATATTTTTTAAGGAATGATGCTGAGAGAGAGAGAGAAAGAGAGAGAGAGAAGTTTTATCTCTTAACATTTGTTTTTATATTTGGGAGAAAAATTACTTGGGTATGACCTGTCTATGCAAAATCAATTAATTAATTTCAGAATAATGTATTTAAAGTTATTTTGGGAGCAGGATATCCTTTCTATGAAATAAGTCTTTTCTTAGAAAATAAAACTTAAGTTGAAAAACAAAACTGTTCTTGACTATTAATCTCAACAGTATGGCTTTTTATTTTTGAGCAATTTGTGATAGTTTCTCCAAACATCTTAAAAAATATCCAAATATAGCCAAGTGTCTTAATATATATATTGAAAACCTCAATTTAATCTATTAAAGTGGATTTATAATCTACTACCCTGAATTTTAGAATATAAAGTTTAAAAATCATATTTCAGACTTTCATGAATTATGTTGCTGAATTTGAACATTTCAGTTTCAAGAAATCTGGCTATATAATAGCTTTTTAATAAGTAGGTATAAATGTTTGCAGCAGTTCCAGAGCATGATTAGATAGATTATGTAGTAGCTTAATGTCAGGCAAAAGCAACCAGAATAACTCTGGTTAAAGTAATTTAATATTGTTCTCCTAATTACAAGAATCTCACTGGACTAACTGCATTTTCTTGAGAACAGGCAAATAAAGGTTTTAGGAGTATGGCCTCTTCCCAGGCGTGAAATCCAAATTTTTTTACTACCAGTTCTGTGGGCGTGGCTTGGTGGGCGTGGTGTGGCTTGGTGGGCATGGCAGGGGAAGGATATTGTAAAATCTCCATTCCCACCCCACTTCTTGGGGAAATATATTGCAAAATTTCCATTCCCACCCCACTCTGGGGTCAGCCAGAGGTAGTATTTGCCAGTTCTCTGAACTGCTCAAAATTTCCGTTACTGGTTCTCCAGAACCTGTCAGAAGCTGCTGGATTTCACCCCTGCCTCTACCTCCCCTGAAGTGACTCTAAGCTAGCCAGCCTCTTTACTCCCTCCTCTATTCTAGCTAGGGATTCTACCACACCTAAGCATATAGATTTCAACTGACCTATGTTCAAGCATTATAGTTAGACCCAATGGAGCACTATACAACATCTGTACAGGTAATTTTAGTAATAATCTATTACTCTACCTTCTCAAACAGGTTCCAATTTAACAGCTTATGGGCCAAACTTGAAGCATATAAAAGTACTTTTATGCTTAATAATTCCTCTGCTTATGTAATAGTTTCTGGTAAGCTAAAAAATTGGTGTGGGTTAGCGATGAGAACTTTTTATTCAGTTCCACCAATACCTACAAAACTAGTTACAATTTCCCATGTATCAACCCAGCAATCTAAATATTCAAAAGTGGATTAGAAGGGATTGTGTTTGTTTTAGTTAGCCAACTATATTTATATCTTTTGAATGGATCTATCAGCAATGATTTCTCACTGGGTTGGCTCAAGACTTTCCTCGATTGATTAGACTTCAATCTTATCAAATTTAATAACTTGTATAAAAATCTTTTCTACATAATTGGCCTGATAGAGATCATCTTTTGGTATCACTATTATAAAACCTTTCAACAACTGTTTTCTAGATACACAATCTACTCCAGTTTTGGAAATGGACCGTCAAATGAACTCAGCAATTCAATGAACAAACTTTTCAGCTGCTTCTGTCTGGAACAGCACTGTAATTTTATAGTTAAAAAGAAGTCTGGGAATTCTCTTCTGCACTCATCCAACTGATTTAGTTATTTTAGCCAGCCAATGGTCTCCATCTAGACAGCAAGGAAAAGAAAAAAAGAAAAAAAGAAAAAAAATAAGAGCAAGGTTCATCTTTCTGAGCCCTGATTTAACATGGAATGGTTTCAGACCAAAAAGTAAACTGAGTAGAAAATTAAATTATATAAAGAGAAACCAGCTGAACCCTCAGCAACTGATAACAGCATTTCAAGCCAGAAATCCCATTATATTCTTGTGCCTAATAGCTTTTTATCCAATTGATACATCACTTTCACTTCCCCACCTCTTTTCTTACCTGAATCTTCATGGGAGGACAACTTTAGAGCATTGTCTTCACAATAAGAATCTCCTAAATTTGAGTCAAATGTAAATGCTAACCTGCTCCCTTATTAGGCTCCAGTTTTAAGTGATGAAATAAAAATACTTACAAATCAGCTAAAGACTGGTAAATCTCCAGGAATGACTTTATTATTCCTGAAACATTACACAATAAGTTGGAATAGTGGGCCCCAGTTTTTGCTTCCCTATTTATCTATATTGATTGCACTGTGTAAATCCCAAAAGACTAAGGGTTAGCACTCATGTAGTGCACATTTATATAAAGGGCACCCAAGACCTGTCTTATTAGCCTTATTGGCTTTTCAACTATAATAAGCAGGCTCTATGGCAGACACTTATACAATAAATTAGTTGACTAGATCAACCTATAGCATATATTGTCAGATGAGCAAGCAGGCTTTAGGGGCAGGCATTCCATCTATGGACATGCCCTTATACTTCAGCACCTGACTGAAACAATGTACATATAAAGCAGGTTCAATATTATATGCCGCATGTATTGATTTTAGGTCCACATTTGATCTAGTTTCAAGAGCATGCCGATGGACTAAGTTTATGAATTGTAATAGAATGTGCATCTGCAGGAGTAGAAGGGGAAATGTTTGGCAGCACATTAGTCTCTCAAAGAGAGACCCAAATTAAGAGATGATACAATCCTAGGCTGGATGTTGGAGGGAGGAAAAGATTAACTATAGCCTAAAATCTCTCAGGATATGCCTAGTAGGTTAGAAAGTTATAGCTTTAGTTTGGCAAGATTTTGTCCATTAAGTGTCAGCAAATGGATTTTGTCCATTAGGTGTAAGCAGGTGTAAAGGATTGGGCTCAACTGGACTTCACAGTGTTATCTCTGGACTTGGGCCTGACATGAATACTGCCATTGACAGACGGTTATTATTGCTTATGTGAACTCCTTATAAAAATTCTAGAATCTAAGTTTGATGTAGTATGCAAAAGCAGCATACTAATGAGATTCCAACTACAGAGGAATGAGGCAGGGATGTATTTTAGCCTCCTTGCTGTTTAATCTGTATATAAGTCCATTTATGGCAAAAAAAAAATCAATTAGACTATCACCCTCCAAAAGTAGCAAACAAAAACACATATTGCAACTTTGTTGTATGCAGATAACATGGTACTTCTATCTTAAATGTTATTGATGATGATGTTATCCATTCAGTCCTGTCTGACTCTTAGCAATTCTATGGGCTAGGTTCTTCCACATCTGATCTGGCACTAATTGAGTTTTTCTATGCTTTGGCTAGTGTCAGCTTTAATGATGTCTAGCCACCATGTTCTTTGATGGCCTGGTTTTCTTTTGCCAATAATTTTTCTAAACATAATTGCTTTCCCCAGTAATTCCCCCATAGGACATGGCCAAAATAAATGAAATGCAGTTTCATGATTTTTATCTTCTAATGACATGTCTGGAGTTGTGTTCCAGTACTTTCATGTTAGTCCCTTTGCTGCCCAAGGAATACGCAGGAACCTTCTCTAGCACCAAAGCTTAAATGAGTCATTTTTTTTCCTATCCTGCTTTTTAGGGTCCAACTTTCACAACCATAGGGTAGCTATGGGGAACACAAAAGATTGATTAACCTACATTTAGTTGCCAGGTTGATGTCCTTGCTTTTCCATATTTGGTTTATGTTAATTTCTGCTATGTGATCCAGTGAAATCAGGTATTTTATTTCTGGGCTGCATTCACCACTTTGAGCTATCTGCAATCCTAGGAAAGTGAATTTTTCCATGCAT
Source organism: Grayia smithii (assembly GCA_032468115.1). Taxonomy (NCBI): domain Eukaryota; kingdom Metazoa; phylum Chordata; class Lepidosauria; order Squamata; family Grayiidae; genus Grayia; species Grayia smithii. The sequence continues at coordinate 15,211 of JANHFM010007516.1, read as the reverse complement.
TCTATCTGTTCACGATCAATTTCTATTTTGTTTTCATTCCTTGCAGTGGTCATGAGCTTGGTCTTTTTGAAGTTTAGAAAGAGATCAAACTTCTCACTTTCTTCTTTGATTTTTTTGATCAGATGTTCCATGTCTTTCTGTTTCTGAGAGTTGTATTATCAGCATATCCAAGACCGTTAACGTTTCTTCCACCAATCTTTACTCTGATTTTTTATTCTCAACTCTAACTTCTTCATTATCATTTTGGCATACAGATTAAATAAGAAAGGGGAGAGAATGTAACCTTGCTGCACACCTTTATCTTAAACCAATTGGTGTCTCTATGGTGTTTGCACAATGACCTCCTGATTTGTGTACAGTGATTGCACCAACTTGACAAGATGTATTGGTACCTCCAGGTCTAATAAAACTCTCCATAGCATTTCATGATCAACACAAATGAAGAGTTTCTTATAATTGATTAAGCACATGTAAATGATCTTTGTTATTCACAAGTTTTTTTCCATGATCCAGCAGAGATATGCAATATGGTCGCAGGTGCCATGACAGCACCCTCTTTGAAAGCTGGCTTGGACATCTGGTAATTTTTTTAATGGTTGGTGCTAGACATTGTTGAATAATTTTAAACAGAATCTTGCCGATATGAGGGATGAGAGCAATTGTGTGATAATTGGAACAATCTTTAGCGTCACCCTTTTTTGGAAGTGTAAGAAGCATTTGAGAGACAGATATTCTTTGCAGCTGAAAGGTATTTCCAGATCACACTTAAGTATCAGAAAATCTGCCTGGTTCAAAACTCCCTCCAAAAGTTGGCTATTTTGCAAAGTTTGAGCAAAGGAAAAAAGATATATATATATAAAAACACAAATATCAAACACTCCATGGGATTAACAGGGAAGGTGTTACGTGGAAAAGTCTATTCAGCTCAGTTGGGAACAGAGGATGAAGAAAGAGCAATCTGATAAAGAGAACAGCTGGGCACGAGAAAAACCCGACGTAGGAGGGCATGCTTACAACCAACTGGAGAAGCTTGCGGAAAAGCGCACGAAAGTGGAAAAATGGCCCCGCGCGCCGCTCTCAAGGCTCTGCGAGCGCTTCTAAGCAACGGGGCGCGGAGGCCTAGCCTGGACGGTTGGCAGCGCGTGTCTTCCCGGGCGCGCGGGCTAGGAGGGCTTGCGTTGCGTCAGGCTGAACAAAGAAAGCAGCGAACCGACGTTAGGCCACCCAGGAGGTGCTTTACTTGTGGCCGCTGCTTCGCGAGGGAAGATTCTGTGCCACCTCTTCCTTCTATTTAGCCCAGACTATTGCCGGATTATCATGCCGGCGACCCGCTCTCAGTCTGATCTTGGCCCCGATTTACTCAATCAACGTTTCACCACCCTGGACTATGTCATCTTTTCAACAATGTTGCTTTTGTCGGCGATAGTCGGCCTATTCTACGCCTTCGAGAGAGTCCCCAAAAATCACAAGGACTTTCTGATGGCGGATCATAACCTAATTTTTTTGCCTGTGGCATTTTCCCTCGCAACCAGCTTCATATCGGCCTTGACAGTACTGGGAATTCCGGCCGAAGTCTATCGCTTCGGAGGTGGTTTCCTCCTATTTGCTTTCTCGTACGCCATCATGGTGGTGATCAGCGCTGAGGTGTTCCTACCCGTCTTTTATCGCCTGAGACTCACAAGCGTTTACGAGGTAGGCTTAGTAGCCGTACTTCTACGCCGTGGCAGGCTAAAATTTATCTCACACGTTACCTCATAACTATATACTTTCTAGTTTAATGTTAAAACCTTTCCAGTGTTTTGCTGGAGCTGTATTTGTAGATTAAGATTTCGCTTGGATAATGAGATGGGATGGGCGGCATATAAACTTAATAAATACAGATTTCTATTTCTTCTCTAGCTGAGTTTGCAAGATAAATGAGTTTGTCTATCTAATTTTCACATTGAAATTACACGGGAGACCCAACAGGAAAGGTTTTAATTTCTGAATCTTTCTTGGACTTTAATCAGTGGTTTATTTTAAACTTACAAATGGTGAAATGCAAACCGTTTCGGAACTCCTCTATCTAAATTCCTATTTCTTTGAGAAATAGGATCATTGGAGCAAGTCCTATGTCAGTTGCCATTAGCAATTGCCATCTGTAAAGTATATACGTACAATATATATTTTTCATTGATAATTTAAACCCCTCTGCTCTTTCTTCAATTCTATTAAAATCCATTAACTAACCATTGGCACAATATATGGTTAACTAAATGAGCTAACTAGTTAATTCATTAGTTAAGCTATTAAATTAACAACAATGCTAAAAAAAACTTGTTTCCAGTTATCTAAAGCTGAAATTAATTTAAAATGAAACTTCAGGTTTCTTGGAACTCAGTGGAATTTATTATGTTGTAAAAATAAAACCTTAGAATAATTTAATTTTTTGGCTTCTCTTAACATAAGTTGTTTAATTTTTGTTCCAAAAGCATAATTTATCAAGATTCCCTGACAAAGAGATGTCTTCTAAAATTGGAGCAGGATATATTATGGATTTCCTTCCACCAACTGTGGCCTTGTTTAGTTTTTTAGTCATCTGCTTATTGGCATAAAATGCAATCTTTTCACATGGCTCCCCATTCTAAAGAAGTATAGAAACTAATACTTGAATCTAACCCTTACCAGCCTTTGGAATATAGGAGTGGAAGAATCTATTTAGACCCCTATCCTACTAGGCAGGAGTGAAATCCAGCAGGTTCTGACAGGTTCTGGAGAACCGGTGGCAGAAATTTTGAGCAGTTTGGAGAACTGGCAAATACCACCCCTGGCTGGCCCCAGAGTGGGATGGAATGGAGCTTTTGCAGTATCCTTCCCCTGCCATGCCCACCAAGCCATACCACGCCCACTAAGCCACGCCCACTAAGCCACGCCCACAGAACCAGCAGCAAAAAAATGTGGATCTAACCACTGCTACTAAGTACATTAATCCTAAGTATTTCAGGAAGAGGGCTAGCTGGCCTCCACTTGAACCATATCCGGTGAAAGGAGCACTGCACAAACTTTTTCACTCTTTCAATTGGAATCTTCCTATAATTTAAATTTGTTTTTATGTCTTGCACTCTGAAATGAAAGAGAACAGATCTTAATTTCCACATTCACCTTTTAGAGTAGCATATTTTCCACTTTCATCGAGTATGATCTCCAGAAGGATATACTACTCAAAGTGGGATCTGATCATAGCAGAATAAAATAGGATAATAATTATTTGCCACAATTTGGAAAATAAAGTTTTTGTTGGTGCATCTTAACATTGTTTTTGCCTTTTTTCTGTAATCATGTTACACTGCAGTCATTTTCTGCTTATAATCATTATTCCAATATATTTTTTATAAGTACCAATACCAAGGTAAGTATCACCCTTCCTCAAGATACCTCCATTGTAATATGCAACTATTCAGAAAATGTTTGATACTTCACAAGCAAATTCCTTTTTTTCCTCTGATTATTCACTGATAAATTTGTATTAACTCTTATGTCGGCTTGTTAAAATTTGGGCATTAGAACTTCTTTACTCTTTTCCTTATGTACATTGCATTTTTCTGTACACAAGCACATTTATTTTGTTTTAATAACTTACCTCTCTTGCAGTACTTGGAGCTTCGGTATAACAAGTATATGCGTATTCTTGGAGCAATGACGTTTATAATACTAACGGCAAGTAGAAGCACAAAATGTGATTGATTTCTTTAAATCTTATTTAAAGTATTATAAGTAGTTTTTAAATGTAGTGTTATTTATTTACACATAATATATAGATTTGGTATTATAAATGGTATGCTCTTAGTTTAAAATTAAATTGGCTTTTAATGAGAATTTATAAAGGGTCATATTTATAAGAAAAGGCAGATTCCATATATAATCTCTCATATATGAAAAGTATGGAAATGGGGCACTAAAGGTATATTGAAACTATGGTAATAATTATTCTGTTACTATTGGTTCTTAGTAGTAAAAACTTGTTCTTAAGGCATCATATAAGCTGGTTTCTTCTTCTTTTACTTGACCTGAAGTAAAGATCACTCTATTATAACTCTTAGGGCTCAAGAGAATTTTCTATAAGAAATCAGATGTAAAAATAACAGTTGCTTAATGGAAAATACAAAACTGTAATGGGGTCTTGCAGTTTGGTTTTTCTTCTCATCTTGAATTGTTGTAGTATTGTACTGGTCAAAACTAATTTTATTACAGTAAATTTACATAATAGTTATTGTTTCATATTATATTCAGTATAAATTAACATAAAAAATATTTATGAGGATACCTATGTATGTGCTCATGCTTCTTTCTGTTATTTCTTCAGATATTATACACCAGCATTGTTATATATTTTCCATCACTGGCTTTGAATAAAGGTACTGTGAACATTTATATCCACACTAGGATATAATCTAACACAGAAAAAGCAGCATAACCTAGAGCTACAACTTTACTGAGTTTGGAACAAAAAAAAAAAGATGACTATGTAAACAAAACATAGTATCAAAAAATAATTACTGCTGGAAAAGTCTGAATGTGTCTAATTCATATCCACAGACCTACTTTTGATTTATTATAAAAAATCTTGTTGAGGGAAAAGTTTCCAAATAGTTAATTGTTTTATTGAATTTGATGTAAATTAATTATTCAGATTTTCTTTATTACTTACTTACAGGAGTTTTATGGCCGCCTACCTCATTTAATAAAACAAGGTGACTCACAGCAATCCATACATTCATAAAATTAACTTTATGTGAAATGTCCCATCAGTTATGTGAAAAAAAATGTGTTTTGTGATCAATTTCCCCCATCCTGCAATACTGTTACACTATATAATTTTATATTAAAATATATTTATGGATTTCTGCATTTCAAATTTTACATTACATGTAGTCCACTTGTTCAGTTACCATTTGAAGATGCAAAAGTTCTGAATGAGTAGTAATTTCAACCAGATCTCAAAGCTTTGGCCATCAAATGATCACCATTTGTGACCTTCCCTGCTGGCTTCCCACAAGCAAATCCAATGGAGAAGCTGATGGAAAATAGCAAGACACTGCCACTCTTTTTCTCTTGAAGATTTCTACAAAGGAGTATGAGATCCCAGGTATCTCATATTTTGTAGTATGCACTCAGGCAGAAGCATTGTCTTCCCCCTCCCAGCTACACTCATGTTTTACAGTAGCACCTGTTCATAGTATGCATGTACTTGTATGGTTCTGCAACATCCTTTCCCCAGTCCACATGTACTTGTGCCGCTCAGCAGCATCCCTTCCATTGCCTGTTCACAGTTGCATGGTGCAGCAGCATCCTCTCCCCAGCTTGCACATACTCACACCTTACAGCGGCACCCTCTCCCACTCCACAAGCACTTGCATCTTGCCACAGCACTGTCTCTCCAGCACCCCTTCATCTCTTCTCACTTTGGTAAGTTCCCTGCTTGTGAGCCACTCAGAACTTGCAACTTCCTGCTGGTTTCCCCATTGATTTTGTATATGGGAAGTTTGCAGGAAGTCACAAGTCACATTCATGTGAGATCCTCGCTTAATAACTTGGGATCCTTGTTTAATAATGACAATAAGCACTGCAGGAATTGCTGTTGTTAAGCTAATACAATCATGTGCCACCACACTTTACAAACACATTGCTTATTGACAGTCTCTCAAAATAACAAAGTCTTCTGGGAAAGTGGACTGAAGATAAATTTGCCTTTCATTTACACAGCAAAGTGCTTGAGAGTACTCAGCTGAGACACTAGCTTCCTGCCTATGGGCTGTCTATTAATTAAGAGGTTTTCAATCTATGTATGTACTACATACACTATAATTTATGGTTTTTCTTATGTGTGTCTGTTTTATCTTTCCTTTAATTAATTTAAATATATTTCTTCTCTACTATCCTAGAAATATTTCAAAAACTGTCTTTTTTTTCAGTTGCAGGATTTCGGTTGTGGGGATCAGTAATAGCAACAGGATTAATCTGCACCTTCTACTGCTCAGTAGTATGTTAAAAATCTCTATAATTCACATTTTGTAAATTATTAGTAAAGCAATCCAAGTTAGATGTCTATGGAGATTCTCAGTCATCCAGGTCATGATTGTCCCAAAGGTGTTTTTTTCAAAAGGCAACTGGACTTTCTGGTTTTTCGCTGAAGATGTTTCACTTCTCATCTAAGAAGCCTCTTCAGTTCTGAAGGTGGAAAATGAATGCATTTATATTCCTTGCAGACAGTTGGTCATTTGCATTCTTTTAGCCAGGGGTGGGTTCTACCCACCTTCGCTACCGGTTCTCTTCGTGAATGTGCGTGCACGCGCGCGTGTGAAATTTGCGTACGCGTGCTCACTTCGCTCGCACGCGCATGTAAACTGCGCTACTGCGCATGCGCAGAAAATTTATTTTCTGAAAAATCACCAAAAAAGCACTCTGCGCATGCGCAGAGAGCTAATTTCGGCGAGTTTTTAAAAAAAAGGTGAGTTGGGGCGTGCGGGTGGGCCCGGGTCTGGGACGCTGCGAACCGGTTCGGTGATGTCACAGCCTCACCGCTACCTATTCACACGAACCGGACCGAACTGGGGGCAACCCACCACTGCTTTTAGCAGATCGTTAATAGACCTATTTTTTATAAGGTATATATAAAAAGAAATCTCCCGGCAAAATTAATTGAAAAAGATGAAGAAGGAAGGATTTTAATGATTGAATTGGAGAT
>JANHFM010007515.1:296287-311039 GCA_032468115.1 Grayia smithii | reverse complement strand
ATGCACCAAGACAAATTCCTTGTGTGTCCAATCACACTTGGCCAATGAAGAATTCTATTCTATTCTATTCTATTCTACAAGGTACTCCCAGTACTGCACTGTAGCCAGGGGTGGTATTCACTTACCTTCGTACCGGTTCGCAAATGTGAGCGTACGCCTCCACCTTCCGCGCATGTGCAGAGAGTAAAAAACGGGATGTGATGATGTCCGGGTGGGTGGACAGAGCCTCCCGCAGTCGCCGCTACCAGTCCATCAGAACCGGATAGAACCGGCTGAATACAACCACTGTCTGTAGCTCAAAGTGAATGCAAAAACAGAAGCAGACCTTCTAATGGAATGAAGTTCATATAAAAATGAAGGAATATGTGAGCTCAGAAAATCCAAAATGTTGTAAAAACTACTCTAGATCCTAACTGATTAGCTCATTGACACAGATAAATGAGCTCAAGGAGAAAGCTTTGATTATAAAGCTGCTTCAGCTCACAATGGGGCATCTGTGCAATCAAATGATGTCTTGAACATCAACATAACAAAAAGTAAACTATAAATCCTGAATGAGGTGAATTAATTTATAGATACTTCCTAATTACCCACCAATATTTATGGTAAGCAATATGATGTCCCTCGGCACTTTTGTGACTGCATGTTTCATTCTGCAACAGTACTTGATGGATTCATCTTTTAAAAAATTAACATTACTTTCAGATGGCTATGAGCAGTTCAGAATGAAATGCTGAGGCTCCAAAATGAGCAATATGGTGATGATGGATGGTGGAAACTAGCATTCCTCATTACAGCAGAAAAACAAAGGAAAATAAGAAAGGGATATTTTATCGACCCAAAAGCACAAATAGTCCAAAACTATTCATATTATTGCTCTCTGGCTTTTGGGGATGCTTGGAGATGGAAACAAGATATGTGGAAACCTGGGGTTGATTCCAAGGAGGAACTTTATATTATAAATAGCCTTTGTGTAATCGTGAATTTTGACCCTTCCTCAAAATTCTCAATGTGTATCCTAAAAGATTCTACAGTCTATCTGTGATTGTGTGCCAACTTGTTGCTGTTTACTTGGCTTGATCTTTATTATACATATTCCACACTTACCAACAATATCTCTCCTAGCCTAATCTGCAGCAATTTATACATTTTAATTAATTAAAAATGAAATAGTACTGTAGCTTGAATAGTACTAGTTTAATATAAATAAAATGTGAATATCAAAATTCTAAATATTTTTTTTCTTATTTCTTAGCTGTACATAGTATTCCTTCTTTGTTTTTCTCCAAACAACTCTATGAGATAGACATGGTTTAAACTGTGACTGGTTCCAGGCCAGTGAAAGAGATTTCATAGGGAAGGATTAGGGTTATGGTTTAACTCTCCAGGTCTAATGCAAAACCTTCATTGCTTTCTAAGTATCGAAACAATTCAACTTTGCCAAGTCTATCTAAGAACACAAATGATATAAACCAAGGCAAAAATAATTCCCACAAAAGTACATTTTTCTATACCACAAATGTAATCAAATGCTTTCTGGGCATTTCTAAACTTCATTTTTCCAGTAACTCATAAATGAAAGTCAGCAGGGATCTCTATAAATGTAGAAATTTTCCCCAGCACAATGTAATCTACCCCGCTGATGACAGATAAATCAAGCTGTATCCTGGCTGACATCATTCTTAAATTCTTAAATGTTAATGAATTCTAAACCAGCAAAAACAAAAGGCCATTAGTAAGTTTATTAGGCAGTTCAATGAACTTTTAGTATCATCCCTTAGTTTCAGAACTAAGTACTAGATTTGCATCCTTCCAAATGATGGATATCAGGCCTAACCCTACAGGGGACAGATTTCTGAATTGTGGGGTCACAATCAAAATTTGCATGTACAGTAAAATTGTTATCAGAAGCTGTTACCTGGACAAGTTGGGAGCAAAGTCATTTTTTGCTATTATAAACACATTACAATAAAAGTAAAAATTGATCCAAAAAATCTGGAACAAAAAAACCCCATCAGTATGGCAATCTGAAAAGAACCAGCTTTTATGAATGAGTCAAAACTAAGCAAATCCAGCTTTTCCATTTGAGTAAGATTTAATTTTATTTTACTGTTTTTTTCCAATTCAAATGTTGTTATAAAGTTCTATCTTGCAAGTTTCTATCAGTCTTACTTGAAATACGCCACTTGTAATACTTTAATTTTAATCCACATTCATTTCTTACCAAACCTAACTATCATAAATTAATTAGTTTTATTTATAAAGTAGTCATACAACTTCCTTTAGCATTTCAGTTTATCTCAGCACTGGAAATGTCTTCAAGAATCAGACTAAAGTAATAATTTTAAGGAACTAAGTCTCTACTGCTTTTGTCCTCTACTTCCAGAGCACTGCGAGAGAAGATAAATGAATTCCTTAGGCAATTTTTTTAAAGTGCAGATGCATTATTTTTTCTATTGTGGGGGAGGTCAGAGATAAAAGAGATATGAGAAAAGAGTAGAATCATGAGAAGAGAGCTAGAGGCAAAAAAGATATAAACAGATGAGCATACCAGCATGAAAAAGATGCTCACCCAAAGATTATTTTTCTCTTGGGGGGGGGGGGACCCTAAAGCATGTGTTATTTTCACAGATTTTAAAAGAGCATACAGTGAACAGAAACTCAGTAATATTCTCAATAAGGAATTAAATCACAGCTGCTTCTTATGGTTAACCTTTTAACTAGTTAAAATGGACAGTTTCTCTCTTCACTTTATTAAATACCACACTGCCATGACAAACAATTATATAGCTAACCCAAATGCACAAACATTTTTTGTCTATGACTCTAATTCTCTACAGCAAATGGTATTGATCCATAGCCTGATAAGAGTTCAACATGTCTGTTGTCTGTTTTATTCCAGAAAAAGTTCAAAATGGACACAAGAACCACTTTAAGAAGAAAGGTCAGAACATTTAATTTCCTAAATAAAACTTGTTGTCTGGAGGCAAAGGCTGTAGTTCTCTTCCTCCTAAGGATTTCAAGATCTGATATGACTACAAGGACAAAATGTTATAATAAACAGGTCACTTCAACCAGTTATATTGATCTAAGTAGATATTCCCATTTGTAGCAATCGGCATGGAATCTCTGGATTGCCGCAATATACAAAGAGTTGATTATTCATCTATCATATTGGTTTAGCAGGAAAGTCAAAGTCATTATGACCCTGTACTGTAACATAGTTAGGCTTGTAAGTCAGCTACTCTAATAGTAGCCACCCATCCTACCAATAGACTAAGGACCCGTTTAGTCCACAATGACCAATCAAATGTCTCAAGAAGCTCACACACAGCACATGAAGGAGAAAAAGTCCTGCATTTTCACAGCAGCTAGGAATAAACTATCTTTAAAACAAAAGTCTTCAAACTTACTATGGTATGCCGTTTTCACCTTTTCTTGCCATAAGTTAACCATAAGCCATACAGAATATTCCTTTATTTATCCTAAATCTAATGTTACAAGTATAAGGGAAAAACTGCTTTTGGTAGTCTACATATATTTATTTATGGCAAAAATGTTAAAAAGCACATCACTCTATGCATAATTTTATCCATTCTCTTTTCATTTTTCCCTGTTTGCTTTTATGCCAGCAATTCAATTGACATCTAATTGAATCAAGAGCTATGGTGATATAGTGGTTAGAACACAGTATTGCACACTAATTCTGCTTACCACTAGCTGCCAGCAGTTCGGCAGTTCGAGTCTCACTGGCTCAAGTTTGACTCAGCCTTCCATCCTTCCAAGGTCAGTAAAAGGAAGGCCCAGATTGTTGGGGGCAATATGCTGACTCTGTAAACTGCTTAGAGAGGGATGTAAAGCACTGTGAAGCAGTAAATAAGTCTAAATGCTATTGAGTGCTATTGCTATTGAGAATAGGGTCTTGGTGACATTATCTAGCTTAAAATGGCTTAATACATATAAATGGCTTAAAGTATATATCAAAATGGGTTGGAAGAATTCCCCCACCCAGGCTTTCAATAGTCATCATTATTATCCTCCACTTGAGAACAAATGTGATTATTTTTACATGTGACCTTAAAAATGAAGAATCATGTTACTAATGGAAGACAGGATGGTATGTTTCCATCAGAAGAAACTATTTCCACAGACAAAACTTGGGTTTAATCTCTTGTGCGTCTCAAAATCTTCCTGAGCTGATTTGAGAGGCACAAAGGAAAGGAGAGATTCCCAATACATTAGCAGTAATTAGCATACTAAATTCTACCACATCTCTTTCAAAAGCTATATTGCAACAGAATGACGCTCTATCGAATTACAAAATAAAAATAACGGGAGGGAGGAAGGAGAAGAGAGAGCACGGTGCTTCTACCTAGCAAACAATGATTTCTATCTTGAAGTAAGTTGCTTCTGTACTGTGAGCAGATTCACCTTCTGCTTCTACAAAACAAACAGTCATTCCTGACTTCAGGCAAATGGGAGTCTCATGAGGATAGTGCAACAGGTTTAGTTCCCTGTTTATCATTCAGTAGTGCATTTTTCTGCTTGTCTCTTGAAAAATGCCGAAGTATCAACAGGAAAAGCAAGCTACCACTTTATTAGTTTGCAAAACATCAGCCCTTATGCCAGGCAAGGCCATTATCTGTGACTGACACAGTCAAGCACCTGATATGCCAACAAAAGATCATTAATAGGCTCCACCAAGTCCATAAGTCTTCTTCTTTGCCACCTGCTGACTTGCTCAGTTCTCCTTTGTGTTTACAGGACAGCAATGGGCAGCATGTAAAAGCTAGAATACCAGTGTTGATTGGTGGATCTCTGCCTAATGAGGAAGAACAGTAACAGAGAAGAGGACCAGATAAAACCTGAAGAAGCCAGAAAAAAACAGATATAGAACAGATAACTGTAAAGGCAGACAAAAAGATAAGTGGTTAAGCCAGGACTGTGATAGGAGGACTGTGAATGGCAACATTCTTCCCTCTGCCAATGATAGTGCATGCCTATCCTTTACTTACACAAAAGAAGAGGGCACTATTCAATGGACATGTCTTCAGTGGTGGGTTTCAATTTTTTTTACTACCGGTTCTGTGAGTATTGCTTGGCAGGTGTGGCAGGGGAAGGTTACTGCAAAATCCCCATTTCTTCCCGATCAGCGGGAACCCGGGAGGCAGAGGGGGTGGGGCCAGTCAGAGGTGGTATTTACCGCTTCTCCAAACTATTCAAAATTTCCGTTACCAGTTCTCCAAAACTGGTCAGAACCTGCTGAAACCCACCTCTGCATGCCTCTACCCCAGGCCATTTGTGCCGCTGTCCAACTGTATTGCATGCAACAAGCTTACATTATCCTATAAAACACTGTCATAACTTTCAACAACCAAATTAAGATTGATCAGCACATTCATCCTCTGAGTCTGATGGCTTTTTTCTTTCAAAAAAGTTATGGCATCCATTTTCAAACCCTCATTCACCCTTAAATATATGCATTTCCTTATTTTAAGCATACTAATAAAGATTCTGTACCCAGGCAAGTAATACTTTTATACCTAAATGGCCAAGGCAAAGGAAAGTGTAATTTCTACATTCCAGATGCACACACCTTTGTGCAATTTCTTGCAAAGAGCCCCAACTGGTTCAGCTTTGCTTTGAAGGGACTATTGACTCAGGTTACATAGCACATTTGTCTACCACAGCAATAAAGATTGAAATTTAACCTCAATATGCATCTATAAATGACACCACCAACAGCGGATCACCTGACTTTCTGGCAGAAAAAGCAATCTACTCAAACCAAGGGTGCCTGGAGGGATTTCTCTGCAGTGAAAAGCTGCATTGGAAGTTTAAACCAGATTAATGATTCTCAAAGTAGGACCAAAGCCAAAAAAATTATCATTTCTCATTTGCTTGCCCAGTGAGATTGGGGAGCAACCTCTGACTGAGATTTTCTTAGGAAGCTGGCCTGTTTATTTTAACCGCACCTCTCCTGCATTTCGGCAGCTTATAAATCATTAATATATAAAATAAAAAAGCTACAAATGTAATACACTAAACCAAAAAACAAATATCATTTATTAACCATTTGCAGATAATGCTTATGACCACAACAGAAGCCAAATTTGTGTTGCTAAGCAAGACAGATGAGACAGTTGTTGCGTTTTGCCCCACTTTATGACCTTTCCTGCCACAGTGAATCACTGCAGTTTTAAATCAGTAACACAGTTCTTCAGTGAATCTGGCTTCCCCATTGACTTTGCTTGTCAGATGGTCACAAAAGGTGATCATATGACCCTGGGACATGTAGTTACTATTTACAACAGTTGCAGTATCCTGGGGTCATGTGATCTGCTTTTGTGACCTTGTGACAAGCAAAGTCAATGGGGAATCCAAATTCACTTAAGAACCGTGTTACTGATTTAAAACTGCAGTGATTCACTCAAGAAAAGTCATAAAATGGGGCAAACACATTTAACAAATATTTCACTTAGCAACATAAATTTTGGGCTCAATTGTGGTCGTAACTTGAGGACTACCTGTACTTCCCATGAGGGAATTCCACAGTAGTCAAAACTGAAAAGGCACCATACTTGTACGACTACTGTACTTTTCTGATGTTCTAGTAACTATTAACCAATTTTGCTGCTTTTAAAAAAAAAAAGTTTTCATAATATAAGACTTAACTAGTTCAAATGCTTTTCGTCGAGTTTTTTTTCAAACCAATATCACATTTGAAGTGAGTATGTTATGTACAAAAGGATATCTAATAATTAACTAGCAGAAGAGCAGGATTACATCCTTTGAGACTAGGACATTGTTAAGTGTTGCTGAGTGAAGGGTTCTACCCGGTGGTGGGTTGCTACCAGTTCACCCCGATCCACCCACCCTCCTGGATACTTCTGTGCATGTGCAGAAATGTTGCAAGCACGTGTGCATGAGCAAACCAGTAGCAAACTAAATTGAAACCCACTGCTGATTCCATCTATGTTCAATGGCAGACAAATAAGAATTATTTTGGAAAATCACCGTTTCTTCTATTTAAAAGGCATATCACTACGGTGCTTATCTACATAAATGATTTGCCCTTATTCACTTTTTGATGGAACAGGAATTATGTAGATTCCATCAGATTACCAAATACTTTCATTCTTACCTAGGTACAACAATATTAGTAGTATGGGAAAGACATACTCAACTACAATTTCTTCCTTCAAAACAGGTTTGTTGATGTACAGGCCTATTAAAACAACAGAAGTATATTTTTAAAGGGCAATTTCCAAGATAGTGAGAGACAAGGCATTCCTGTTCAGACAGCCTAAGGACCCAAAGTACTTACAAAGTAATGGCAGCCTTTGTGGGACACTTCAGGACTACAATGAAAGTTGTTCATATTTATGCTTAAACAGACAAATTGCTTATCAATGGCTTTATGGAGAAAACTGTGAGTAGCTTCCCCTGGATGTTTTAGTCAAGTATCCCTATGAATTCTAGAGCAAATTTCCAACCAAACCATCTTCAAGACCCATCTTTCCTCATGTATGTGTTTCATATCCAGCAAAGGTTTTGCAAACATCATTCTACCTTGGTGGTAGTAGCATCAATGTGAGAGGCCAAAAAAAGTTAGGATGCAGACTCTGGAACAAAAGAACAAAGATGGTTTATAACATTCCTTCTTCAGGGGTCAGGATGAGGATATACTTTTTTCATCCGTGCTTCCTACTAAGACCAAGTTCCTTTCCCAAATAGGTTCTTCCCCAAAAACTACTTTGCTGTGAGATCATTCTTGATTAGTGACCTATCTCCCACGGCCCAAGTAGCAGTACTCTGTGCCTGCCATGGATTTGATTAGAAAATGTTTTAAACACTCCATAAACATGATTGCCATGAACTCTGCTGGTATAACTATTTCATACTTTATCTTAGGCATTTGGCTTCTTTGAGGGATTCTGATAAAAGATCCCATGTGAATACTGTATGAAGACAATGTAGAACAGGGGTGTCACGTGCTGGGTCCATCCCTGCCTGGTTTAGCAAAAGGGAAAAAAGTCCCGATACGTCACGTGATGATGCCATGACAATGTGAGTTTGACACCCTGATGTAGAAGAAAGCTGCATCCCTGATTCCCAGAGTTGCTGCTTCACCATCTTACTTTGAAGATAATAGCAATAGCACTTAGACTTATATACCGCTTCACAGTGCTTTACAGCCCTCTCTAAGTGGTTTACAGAGTCAGCATATTGCCCTCAACAATCTGGATCCTCACTTTATTGACCTCAGAAGGATGGAAGACTGAGTCAACCTTGAGCCTGGTGAGATTTGAACTGCTAAATTGCAGGCAGCCGGCAATCAGAAGAAGTAGCCTAAAGTACTGCACTCTAACCGCTGCACCACCCCAGCTAATGTCCGTTCTGTTTGTTAGGTTTATAAGTGCCTCTCCAGCTCTCCTTTCTCTCTTGGCATTACTGATTTAGAAATCAGAGCTGCTACTTTTATCAATATTATGCATATGCAGCCACTTCCTGTTCTTCTTGAATAAGAGATAACATCCTGTTCACCAACATAAGAGGGTGCTGTGGGTTTGGCTAGCTCCACCAACTCCTTATCTGTAAAGAAATCTGAAAAGGGCATACTAAAGTCTGTGCTGCAACCTGAAAGGATTACAGGTGGTCCTCAACTTACAACCACAACTGACCCCAACATTTCTGTTGCTAAGTGAAACGTTTAAGTGACTTTGCCCCATTTTACAACCTTTCTTGCCATAGTTGTTAAGTGAATCACTGCAGTTGTTAAATTAAAATCACAGTTGTTAAGTGAATCTGGCTTTCCTACTGACTTCAGAAAGTTGCCAAAGATGATCACATGACCTGGGACATTACAACAGTTGTAACTATGAGTCAATTGCCAGGTGTCTGAACTTTGATCACATGCCCATGGGGATGCTGCAATGGTCATGTGAAAAATGGTCACTTTTTTCAGTGCCGTTGTAACTTTGAACAGTCACTAAATGAACTGTTGTAAGTGGAGGGCTACCTGTACTTAAGCAAAACCTTGCAATACCTTGGACTAGGGGCTCACCTCCACATTTAATAAGTGAAGAACCTGAGAGTGAGGTAGTGGCCTTTCTCTCATGCTTTCAGCCCTCTGCCTCTGATGCTATCAAGATGGATGTCCATCTTCTTCCTGAGCCTTTTCGTAACCTCTTGTGTCTCTCCCTCTTCTCCAAGTCTTTTTTGGAGTGCAAACAGTAGTTTGAGTAGTTAGATGGTGGAAAAGACTATCATTTACTTGATGGGCTTCTGGAAGTTAGGGCAACTGATTCTTTCTATTCCTATCAGATATGAAATAGCTTTTGTGCTCCATGGGTTGGTTCAAGGTTATAGATATTTGGGGTTCCTCACAAAAGTGTAGGAAGAAGGCTTGCTGGGATTCCCATGTTTCACATGAGCAGAGAAGACCTGATGAAGAAATACTCCTACTCTAGTCCTTGAGGCACCGTATCAGAATTCATCTACTCTTCTCCAACATACTGTTAGATCTGGTGTTCTTCAGTCCCTCTGATGCTGTTTTGCCAATGGAATAGAAGGGGAACTGATTTAGAGTAGCCAAGATTACTGGGTGCTGCTACAACCCTTTTTCCAGCCTCAAAACCAGATCAGTTTTTGGAGTTCCTGCTGATGGCAAAGTCAAGATTAGCCTGACTGCCACAGGGACACCACAGTCGGTACCATCCAAATTCTTACCCCAATTTCCTTGCAATTTGTAGTAGGTGGTAACTATTTCATACAGGAAAGAAAAGATTCCAAGAAGTCTCCAGATTATCATCTGCCATGGTAGTTCTAGACCGGGAGTGTCAAACTCGATTTCATTGAGGGTTGCATCACGGTTGTGTTTGACCTCGGGGAGCTGGGTGGGTGTGGCCAGGGTGAACATGGCCAGCTCAACCACTGCTTGTGTTGGGGGTACCTACAGGGGCCTCCTGCAGTGCTCTGCCAGTGAAAAATGGAGCTCCCGAGCCCCATTTTTGCTGGCAGAGGAACCACAGGTTGGTCTTTCACTGTTTCCAGGGTGTCCCCACAGGCCAGAACTAGGATGGCCCTGCAGATCTAGGGTGGCCCCGCAGGCCAGATCAAAGAATCCTGAGGGCTGGATCCAGCCTGCAGGCCTTGAGTTTGACATCCCTGTTCTAGACCATTAGAAGGTTGTTATGCAAATTATTCATCATAGAGCATAACGATTATGGATTCCAAGTGGCCTCCTCATCTGCCATGGAACCCTTCTTGGTGTCAGGGTTCCAAGTAACACTCCCAATGAAAGAAGACTCCGAGGTTAGCAGTTCCTCAAAGTTCCACAGCACTAAATATGGCTGCCCTGAAGATCCCAAGAAAAATTTGGCTTCCAGGGCTGACTTTTTTTTTTTATTCCATTTATATCCCACCCTTCTCCGGACACTCAGGGCAGCCTACAACTTTGAGCACAACTTAATGTGCTGAGCAAATCCCTTCATTCTTTGTATATGCCTGCTTATTAGGGCTTTGCCCCCCCAAGCGGCATTATTAGAAAGTCAGTTTATTGCCCCCAGCAATCTGGGTCCTCAGTTTACCTTCCCTGAAAGGATGGAAGGCTGAGTAAACCTTGAGCCTGGTGAGATTCGAACCAACACTAATTGCTGGCATCTGGAACTAAGCTGAACACTTAGTTCCGAGCATTAATTAGGTGAGCCACCAAGGTCTCTTTTGGACTGCTCAGCCATTCCTGGCTCCAGTTTGATTTCTGCTTTTCTGATTCTCTAGAATTCTGCCACCACATACCCTCACCTCAAGAGTGGCCCACCATTTAGTTAGTGCACAGATGCTGAGGTTGTGTTCAATCATATGCTGCTTTGCTGTCGGTACCTCTAATTGTTTTTCCTATTCTGAACCCTAAAATTTGATATGGGGGGAAAGATTCTGGTTCAAGGCAGAGATAGGGAAAACAAAAGGGAATCCCCCCCCCCCTTAAACAGGCAAAAATCTGAAGTCCTGGCCTTCTAGCTAAAAGATGTGGATTTAACTCTTTCCTGTAGGCTCCATTTTCAGTGACCAAGTATAAAAAAATGATTAGTGAGCACTGTTTGAGCTGCATGTGAAATGCTACTTACTGTAAATATATCTGTGAGTCTTCAAAGAATTGCTGTAATATAAACTAATTACACACTCTACACAGTATTTACATTATGATAGAAAATGGCCTTATCAGCAGTTATTAGCCACCGCACTCCTCTCAAATCCATTTAAGGCCCTTATTTGCTTTCTTTTACAAATACTCCAGCTTTATATAATAAGTCTCCAAGGACGGGAAATAGTAAAGACACTAGAAAGACAAGAGTAGCAACTAATTATGCACTGCATATGAGAACGTATTTGATGAAAATGTACCTCTCTATATAATTTGAAATATGTGCAAGTTTCGTTCCTTATTAAACATTTTTAAATTGACCCATAAATATATGCCCTATCGCCCAGGGGTGTGTTCCACTTACCTTTACTAATAGTTTGAAACGGGAGCGTGACTGCACACTTGCTTATGCGCATGCACAGAAGCTTATGCATATGCGCAGATCGCCCCATGATGATGTCGGAGTAGGTGGGCGGAGCCTCCTTCTAAGAACCGGACAGAATTGGGAACAACCCACTACTGCTATCGCCACTTCTACATCATTTACTTGCATCAACGGATTCAAATGTTTTCTTCATGCCTAATTTCTTGCAAAGTACCTACTTATAATTTCCAGCCCCTATCAAAACAAACTAGCCGCTTTTTAAATACAAAAGTGCAGGAAATCACACTAGATAGCTTGCTAAAACTCCTTCACCTTTAAGATACAAGGTGCAAAATGTTCAGGGTGTAATTTAAACACTGCATTCCATTTGTTATCATGACTCAGCAGTACAGTACTTGGGATTCAATTTCTCCAGGCTTTTCACACCTTTCCTTTTTCCTTTTCTTTAGGAGCTTAAGCAGTATTTTCCCTTGATTTTTTAACTCTTGGAAAACAACAAAAGATTTTATTTGCTGTTACTCTGGTTAGTTTTGCTTCTTCTGACTATTGGAGCAAAAACCTCTTACATTTGCCAAATTAGTGAACATTGTTTAATTTGAATCTATTTTTATATTTATAATTGTTTGGATGTTTGGTATTTTATCTTCTTGTGAGCTGCTTTGAGTCACCTTGAGCCACAAGATGGATGGAACATAACTTGGATAATAAAAGTATAGATTTAGGGGTGTGTGGAAATGTTGGATAGTTATGCCTACCATTTGAATGACTAAGCCACAAAGTTCTTGTATCTCACCAATAACTGCAATCTTCCCTTAGATCTCCCCCCCCCCTTCCATTCAATTGTGTCCCCTTGTTGGAGTCTACCTCGGGAAGCACCTACAATTTTCTTGCCAAGGTTTCTCCAGAAGTGGTTTTGTCATTGCCGCCTTCTTAGGGATGAGAGTGACTGATTGGCTCAATGTCATCCAATATCAGGCACAAGAAGCCAAGAACAAGGAGAGAGTTCAAAAGCAATGTGAGTTTATTCCATGTTAACATCTTCTAATGTAGGGTTGTAAAACTCAAGGCCCGGGGACCAGATCTGGCCCACAGGGTGCTTAGATCTAGCCCACAGGACCACCCTGGAAACAGGGAAGGACTGGCCTGTGGTGCCTCTGCAAGGGAAAAGGGAGCTTGGGAGGGGCACCCGTGGCCATTTTCCATCAGTTTTCCCTTGCAGGAAAACTCAGGAGCCGGTTTTTGCTGGCAGAATGCTCGGGCCACCACAGATGCCGACACAAGTGACGTCGAGCTGGCCACGCCCAACCTGGCCATGCCCATCCCACCCACGGAGGTCAAACAAAACCCTGATGTGGCCCTCAATGAAATTGAGTTTGACACCCCTATTCTAATGAATGGTGACTTATTTTTCATTTATTTTATTTCAATTTCTGGATTTAGATGACTTAATTTAAGAACTAAATATACATTACAGAAACCCCAATTAAATTAGATTAATACTTGTTTAGAATTCCAGAGGCAACTAAAATTGCTTCAGGGAGGGTCAAGTGTTGCATTAGTTGTCCTCAACAAAGAATGAGTTTATTGTTTGAAGTAGGTGCCACAGGACTACAGTAGCAAGAAAGAATAATTTTGGATACAGCACCAAATTAGCAAAAATGCAACAAAGCAATTCTTGTTTATTTTTTCTAAAAATCAGACAGGGTGAGATAAATATTAGGCTAGTTTCTATCAGAGCTATGCTTCCCTCTTAACCCACTAGTAATGAAGTTCTTAACAGAGGCTATTTAATTCCTTAGAAGGATGTTCTCCAAGATAAGAGTATTTCCTATATTTTGATTGATTAGGTTTAGGCTTCAATCTCTCACTTACAGTGCATATAATACTAGTGTATTAGATTCTTCACTTGAATCTCAAGCTCTGAATTATCTAGCCATGTAGGAAGCTTATAAAGCTTATAATAGAGTTTAAGCCTATAAACGACCATGTGCTAAATTGAAGATTGTGCAATCTACTTAGAATCCCCAAAGTCCACTGCCTGGGATTGGGTGTAAAAAAAAGACACAGCTACGAAGTTAGAAGATGACCTACCTCTGCTCAACCCAATATACTGCAATCCTTATTAGCTTTCTATTCACTACCCCAATTTAACTCCCTTTCATTCCTATTCCTAATTTAGAAAAATTAGCCTTTTTGTTGTGGCTATGGTTAAACCACTCCATGTTGGAAACACTCAACTTTTTATTGCAGATCACTAAATAAGTTATTAAATAGATTCTCTGTATACCTTTTCTTGTCTTGAGCCTATGAGGAGAGCTGCACATTTTATCAAATTAATGTAAATGCAGCCCTTTCCCCTGATACAAACACTTGTAAATAATTAGTAAGAAGAATTCAGGTTAATATTATAGCGGTCGTGTTAAATCTTTTGAATATTTTTGAAAGATATATATTGTCTTAGTCCTTTGCCTAATCATCTATCAGCACTTTTTCCAGATGCTTGTGATTGATCAAGTATAGCAGTGTTTCTCAACCTCAGCAATTTTAAGATGGGTGGACTTCAACATCCAGAATTCCCCATCCAGAAAATCCACCATCTTAAAATTGCTGAGGTTGAGAAACACTGGACTACAGTTATTGGAATCTCTTAAACTTAAGATGAAATTGGGTGCAGCTAAGAGGAAAAGACATAGCTATATGGAACGGAATGCTCTTCATCCCACTCCACGTAGCTTTGTCTCTTCCTCTTAACTGCACCCAATTTCATCTTAATCAGCTCCATACATAGATTATGTGTGCATGAATGCATGTGAGTGCACGCCTTCAAGTCAATGCTGACTCCAGACAATTACCTGGACTACTTTGTGCAGTTTTCTTGGCAACAATTACAGGAATCATTTTGTCAATCCTAGGGCTGAGAGTACAGGCCCAAGGTCACCTAACTAGCTTTGTGCTTAAAATGGGACTAGAACTCACAGTCTCCCAGTTTCTCATCTAATGTCTTAACTACATCACGAAACTGGCTTTCAGCAATACATCGACTGCAGAAATTGAAGCAGTCAAGTGCTTTAGCATATCCTCAGATTCTTCCCACCGATAGATTTTTACCTTCTTTTTAAATTCATATATATATATATATATATATTTAATCCCATTTATATCCCGCCCTTCTCCGGAGACTCAGGGCAGTTTACAATTAAGCACAAGCCAATGTGCTTAGC
>JANHFM010007515.1:231838-245783 GCA_032468115.1 Grayia smithii | reverse complement strand
TCAGTGTTTCTCAGCCTTGGCGACTGGAAGATGTGTGGACTTCAGCTCTGCTGGCTGGGGATTTCTGGGAGTTGAAGTCCACACATCTTCCAGTGGCCAAGGTTGAGGAACACTGTCATATGTTGTCTTGTATTAGCTCCATAAAAATATGAAAAATGCAGCATTAATTGTAGTTTAAGAAAACTCTTTGCAAGCGGCTTCCTCTTGAGTAAGTTAAAGTCAAGGTTGCAGACTTCACTCTCACTTTCTAGTCTTAAATGAAAACTAGTTCTTATATGAGCCCTCATAATGTATGATGGCTGGTTTGGGTTTTATGCATACTTTCCCGTTATTATTCATGGTTGTATTCCTTGAGCTGATGCTATCTAATGCTATTTATTGTTGCTCTGAAAATTGCAATGGGTTGGCCTGCCAGGAGAGACAGAACTAAATTTAACAATAAATAAATGAATCTAAATGAGTTATGATCAGAACAATGACATGGTGCCTGTACTCATTTCTAGGTACATTATTCTAGTCAATGTATTAGTCTAAGATGTGCAAATATTGTTGGTGACCAGCAGAACCTGATAATTAAAGCTGAGAGTTGGAATCCAGAACTTTTCAGGAATCATCTTGTTTTAAAAGAAGAAAATAGAGACCGTCAAGGTTGAAAGCAGCCTAACTGAAGAAGGCATAATGAAAAAAGCAGGAGTTTATTTGCGCCATAGCTGTAGACTGCCTTGCACTGTCAATTTTTTTAATGCTTGTTTATTATTATTCTAATTTTGGTCCAATGGTCTTTCAAGGAAAGTAACAATAAAAGAATAAAACTAGCCGTGTGCCACCTTTACAAAAAAGCAAAACAGATCCAAATCTAAATGCTCTACAGATTGGTATGTAAGATGTCTTTTCCTGCTTTCCTTTAACTTCAGTACAAATATGATGTGGCAACTATTTTCCCCACCACAATTCTAAAAATTGGGTCCTCATCTCATGAATGAAACTGATCTAAGTAGCGGAACTTATGTTAAAGAACTTTTACTATTGTAGTAAAATATTGCTATAGTAAATACTTTCACTATTCTTTTTTTCTTTAACTAATAGAATCCAAGGACAGGTATAAAATTGGTTAAATGATCCCACTTTGCTATTCATTACATCAGATGTGAAGTCAGGTGACCTATAGTGGATGAGATCAGAGGAGAGCTTAAGCTAATGTGAGCACATTCTCTCCTTTACTCCAGTCCCTGCTAAGCCTCATTTACTGTCTTTTTATGGTTGTCTCCCTGAAGAGTGGCATGTAAAATACAAGGAAAACTACTTGTTGGAGCTTGAAATAGTGTATCCAGTGAAGTGATGTGGGCAGTGAAATGATGTCTTTAGTCTACAGTCTGAGCCTAAGGTAGTGTAACAATGAAATAAGGAAGCAATCCCCTCATTACTTTCTAAACAAGGCATGAACAAAGAGCAAATCATCTCAGATACCCACAGAATAGGATGGAAAAAGTTGCACAGGAAGGTGCCTAGACATGATGGACTTAATCCTCTAGCCAGATCCTCCCAGGGGTGGGACTCAGCCAGTTTGGACCGGTTTGGGTGAACCGGATTCTAATTTTACATCTGGTTCGCCAAACTGGTAGTTACAAGGACTGGCTGACCCGCTTCTTCCAGGAGTCTCCATGCGGCCCATTTTGGATGCTAGGTAAGTGCAGGGTCTGGGAGGGTAAAAAAACGGGCCTCCTGGAAGTTCCAGAAGTCTGGAAACGGGCCTGTTTCTGGCCTACAGAGGACCTCCAGAGCCCGGGGAAGGCCGTTTTCGCCCTCCCGGAGGCACAACAAAAACCTCCAGAGCTTGGGGCGGGTGAACCCCTGCCCCCGCTGTGGTGCAGGAGACAGAGTAGGCCACGCCCACCATGGCCACATCCACCCAGCAACCGGGCAGAGAACCGGTTGCTAAAATTTTTGAATCCCAGCCCTGGATCCACCCCATTCCAACTGCAGCATCATGTTTAGTGGATGTTTTTCTTGCCATCCAGTGATGGGCCAGAAAAAGAGAAGAGCAAAGCCAGAGAAATCAACTACATGTTTTGCCTGTCACATGCAAAACATGCAAAATCAGGACAGCATCATTTGGCAATGAATTAGAACACAACTAAAAAAAAAAGCAGGATAGGAAATGGCCAATGCGAATACAAATTTCATGCTGATAGTTTTCTGCCAACTCAAGGCTGTGTGAGGAGCACTATAATTCAGCAGTGAGAAAAGCCCAAAGTGATAATAAGAGCCTCTAATTGGTAGCCTGCACTACCAAAACACTAAACCTTCAGATGGGGAGGACAAAATTCTACAAGGCAAGGGTGCCCTCTAGGGTGCATTGCTGGTTTGGGAGCTTTCAGTTCACCTGAAGATAGCCATGAAAACACGGGAAGACTTAGTTGCTTTTTTTAAAAAAAAGAGGCTTACCTGTTCTGTACAGTATTTCCCCCCCCCGCACAGTGGACAAGATGCTTCTGGGAAAGTCCAAAGTCTTCTCATATTCCCCAATATGACACTTCCTTTTTAAAACCCTTTTTAATATAAGCCAAATTGGTGCATGACTGTATTTTGGGGTTCCATAATTAAGCCAAATGCAATGTAAAGTAGTATTAACATTTACTGAATTTTAAAATTGCCCATTCATCCTGCTTGTGGGTTTCTTATTTGTCACTAATTGCCAGGAAGTCGGATTGGTTAGACCCACTGGTATAATATGCAGGATTATTTCTTCTGTTGCTTTTAATTGTCCAGATGGAGTGATTCTTCTAGAGGGAATTATGAGTCTGGCAGAGCGAAAATGCCACATATTTGCTAGATCACACAATTAGCACCTGCGAATAAAATACTTGTGTGTATATGTGTGCTATTTTAAAAATGACATAATGTAAAACAACATTGAGAAAGTTTTAAATTATTCTGGGAGCTTTTACTAATTGTATGCTTGGGAGATACAAGGAAGGCAAATAATCAGTTTTGGAGAAGGGATGTGATTTGAATTGTTCTTTGAGCCTAAGAAGATCTCCAGAGGATAAAGCAACTCACACCACATACTTCCCTATCCATCTCATTCTCCTGGGGGCTCATGCAAAGAATTCTCTGGCAAGTCAGCATCCTGAAGGAGCTTTTCTACCTCTATGAAACATTTTGTTGTCTCCTGAAAACATTTGGCTGTGTAAAATGAACCTTCAAATCCAATTAAGCAATGCACATTGTGAGAAATGGGAAGAAGAATAACTTTCTTGGCCTCCTTTTTTCTTCCATATTATTTTAGTACTTTTCTAGATTAAAAACACAAATGAAAGTAGCAAAAACATTTGATGCATTAATGAGAGAAAATCCATTTGAAAGACATGTTAAAGAGAATGTTTAAAGAAGTATTACCCGGCATCAAGGTTGCTAATCATCAGGCAAAGGAGAATAAGCAGTCCAAGAGTTAGTCGGGTTCTTAAGTGAAGACCAACTAGCAACTTTATTGGATCATATATAACTTCGTTAAGTTCTGGATTGATGCTTCTCTACAACCATAACTTGAACTCCGTGACTCTTGGATTGCCTACTTTTGATAGAACTGGCTCAGCAATTCCACAAAAGTATTGGATTTTGGACTGTCAGCCCTGCAGATTTTACTACAATATTCAAAAATACACTTTTCAAAAATAGCTGGGTTTAAATATCTTTGCCCAGTTTTAGTTCAGCCAATGTTGTTTCTTTCTTGCTGATAATTTTATTTTTTCCCCAGTCTGAAATTGAATACGAACAAGATAAGGTTTGCTGTATTTCACTTCTGCTCTCGGACCTGCTAGCTGTGAGTCTCCTCAGTAGTGAGGACCATAGAAGTCTATACTGATCAAAGACTTTCTTTAAAGTCCTTCATCTATAAACCCACCACAATTTATAAATTTTATTTAATTAATGTTTGTAGGAACAGATCCTCAGTGCCAAGATATCAAGACAGATGGTTCATTTCCTGACTGTCTCATGACTATTGAAGTAGTCTGCTGGCTAGATTGTCATGGAGCTCCCATGCATGCAATCCAAAGTATAGATCTGGTATATAGATGATACATTTGTCATAATAAAAAAGGACCAACTAGAGAATCTCCATGAAACCATCAACAACATCTTCAGAGGAATAAAACTCACTAGGAAAGAAAAAAAAACATACTTTTCCTGGATATCCTCATCAGCAGAGGCAGTGATGACAAATTAGAAACACAAGACTGTCAAATACTTCACCACCTAAATAACAACCCCAGGTCCCACAGGAGAAGCTGTTTAAGAACACTATTTAGATGAACACAAACATACTGCAGTAACCTGACCATCAGAAAAAGGAAACAAATCTATACAACATTTTCCAACAAAATGAATATTCACACAACTTCATAAAAAAGTGCCTGGCCACTCAATCCAATATAGCACAACAATGCAATCTGTGAAAAGGAGAAACAGTGCCATACATCAAAAACCTCTCAGAAACCACCAACAGACTATTACAACCCCATGGCATCATCATAGCACACAACCAGCTAAAGCCTTCCAAAACATTTTAAGTTAACCAAAAGACCCAGCAACCTCAGAAAAAAAATTGGGAGTCATCTACAACATTCAGTGCAAGGCAGAATGCATATATTAACACCACCTAGCAGTCAGAAGACATGATGAAAACTCCTTAATTTCACAACATGGTATAATGAGCAGAGGCTGTCTTTACTACACTTGATATCAGCCTCTCTAGGTAGGCCGAACTAGACAATCAATTCCACAAGAAGGATGAACCTTGTTTACACTTGTTTATACTGAACCTCAGTATAAACAATAATAACAGAACCTTGTAAGTACAATTGTGGTGCACCTCCTCTTTGTTTTGTAAATTAGGGAGGCCTCTGAGCCATTTCTGAATGTTATCCTATTAAAAAATATATTATTTTGGCTAGTTTATGGTTCCTGCATATTTCCATCAATGCTATCTTCCTTACTCTCTATACTTGCCATCTTTTTCCACTTCTAAAAGTTTAGACTCCTCATGACGTTGGAATTCAAAGAAGAAATCATACCATCCAGGGGTGGGTTCTACTTGCCTTACTACTGGTTTGCAACGGGAGTGCGCGCTTGCTTGCTTCACTCATGTGCGTGCACTTCTGCACATGCACAGAAGCTTCTGCGCATGTGCAGATCGTCTATGATGACGTCTGGGTGGGTGGGCGGAGCCTCCCGCCGCTTTTACTATCAGTTCTCAAGAACCGGACAGAATCGGGAGCAACCCATCACTGATACCATCTGACTTAGAATTATATCCTATAAAACATAATGAAAACTTTTCGTAACCTTTGGTAAAATTACAGTACTGAAACTATCTGGAGATCTGATTAGCCTCAGTTCTGTTGATCTTTTGCAAATCCCTGAAGACATGGTGGTGTTTCCAGACATGGGAGTCATTCAGAGAAGGAGAGAGAGACACACAGACAGACAGACATCCTCTTCTGCACATGAAATATTTGCTCAATCCTGAACTAGGGGCGTTCTGTATATGAAGTCACTTCTTATAAACAAAAACTGTTGGTCTCTCAGTATTATCAGTATGAATTCCCTTCTCGAACAAGTTGAACAAGGCACAGTCAAAATTATATTCTAAAAAATCTTTTTGTAAACAAAGATCAGCTATCATATTATTTTGATAATTATAGAATGGGTGTGTACTATCTGTTCTTTTTTTATTATTACCGGTAGGCAATATTATGAAAATATTGGTGTTTTATTTTGATATATAAAATAAACAAGAACTATATTAAAATGCAGCTACGAGTTGCATTTGCTACGAGGAACTACGAGTTCCATGTGATTTGATATGATATTATCTAAAAGAGACAAAACCACTACTTCTCCTGTTTAGGGGTGGGTATGAGTTTACAGTTGTCCCATTCTTTTGTCATGTATTATTGTACCACAGATTGACGGATCTTGAACCCACTGTCTTTCTTAACCTACTTGCATTCAAGCTATTGTCCTTTGGTCTCTTTTGCTTACTTATTGTTGTTTAATGCTAGTCTAATTAAGCAGAAATGTTGGTAGGCAGAATACATTTGACTTCAGTTTTAGCTTTTTCCTCATAGATGTTTCATCCTCCAAATATGCCCATTAGGAATGAAAGTCTTAGACTGGGGAAAGTTGTTATTAAGTCTTTTATGAGATTTAGAACACTACTGTATGTCCTACAAATTCCTTACTATATACAGTAAAATATAGTATTGCCTCATTGTAACTATATACATTGCCAACTTCATCATCCTTCTAAGCTTTGGCTGTTTAAAAATGTGCTGATTGTATGCATTACTCAGAGCTTGAGACATGGAAATAATCAAGAATTTTGAGGAGGAGCATTGAATTTGTTCTGGCTCCTCTGAGTTTCTCTACTTTGACTCTGCCTGGGTGTCATTAATGCTGCCTGCAGCCAGCATTTGCATAATGGATCGTTCTTTATTAAGTTTGTTATTAACTTATTCCAGCCTGCTATTATAGATGCTCTTTAGAGAATTCTAAATATGAAAAATGCATGGAAATTTGTTTTTTCTGAGGCTGGATATCCAGATGGAAAAAATAACTTGAGGGAAGTCAAAGATGTCCAGATGTGTCCCTTCTTTCTATATAGTATGTGTTACCTTAAAGTCTGATCTACCAATCCCATAAACTAGTCTTCTCAAGTAGGACCACAAAAATTCATTAAGACTGCAGTTCTCAGATTTCCCTACCTACATGCACCAATACTAGATAGACTCCCTAGATAGAATACAATTGCGGTTTACAGCAATTGTAGAAGTGCTGTAAACCGCAATTGTATTCTATCTAGGGAGTTCTTATTGGGAACATCTAATTATAGCCAATTCTGTCCCGCCAATCAGTAGTGTCCCATAAAAAGTGAGCTAGACAACTGATTCAGAAACAGTTCTGGGCCTCTTTGGTCACAAAAAACTGTGTTGGAAGAAATATCCCTCTGATTCAGTTCCAAGTGGGGAAAAAGACACCGGAAACATGAAGGCTGATTGGAAAGATGGTTTATTGATGAACAGGACCACATGGGTTTGAGGTCCTGGGCAGCTGACCACATGGATTGGAAAGTGAGGGTTATTTATACCCTCTCCTGAGCCTTGCCCTTGAGCTTCCTGTTCCTGTGCAAGAAATGTATTCTATTGGTTGTTGTAGGGGTTACTGCTAACTTTGTAGGCTGTCTGAGTCCCAGGCTTGGTTGAAGCTTGCTGGGTGATGCGATGGAGGGGCTTATTGTGCCATGTGGTGAGCTCTGCTGCTAGATGGTAGACGGCTAATCTTATTATGTCCTGAGGGGTCATGTCTTAATCCCATCACCCTGGAGCTGAAAGTCTTTTGTCTTGTAGATAGGCTGGCCCAGTCCTGCTGGGGCTGTTAAGAAAGGTGGGGGCTGCTTTCCAAGAGCATGTTTCTCCTTTAGGGAAATACAATATTCTGCCTTTTTTAATATTTCCCAAAACATTTCATTCTTCTAGGAGAGAGGTGGGTGCTAACTTTCTACAACTAGTTAAGTTCAACAGCTGAGTCAAATTATTCCTTTCTCTACTGCAGTGTAACATCTTTCTCTTTTATATATACATAGAGCAATCTTTTTTTTTAACAGTGAAATCTTGTAAGGCTTGTAGGCAGCCCATTTTCCCATCTGTGGAGGAACTCTAGCTTTTCCCTGAGCTCTTGAACTTCAGTTGACTTAGCAGATAGTTTAAGGGAATGATGATTTGTGACTTATCAGGGTGAAATTAATTATGTTAATTTCTCCCTTCTCTGTAGAAGGGAGGACTGGGAAAGAAAAGTGCCAGTATATTTGGGGCGGTTTTTTCTTAGTTGTTCCACTTTTGTATGAAGTAGTTATTGAGGGGATTTTGGTTATTCCAAGGAATGGAAATGTGCCATTAGTAAATTATAACCCTGCAGCCTCCATTTTGTTTAGGATGTGTTCCTCCTCTTTTACCATCTTCTAATTTGTTGCTGCAGCAAAGTGTTGGTAAAAATCACTGGAAAAAGCTGGGAACAAAGCTAATGTTATGGTGTCCTATCATTTTTGCAGTATCAACAGGATTTTTAGTATAGGAGGAATTAACCACTACAGTAGTGGCCAAAATTGTGGAAATCTTTTGGGAAAAGTGTATTTTTGAGGTTTGATGGCTAATAACACCACTTTTTTGGAGGGGGGAGTTTCAAGATAAACATATTCCACTGCTGGAATAGCCCAGACCTTAACCCAATTGAAAATCTATGGAGCTGACTAAAGATACTTGTTAATCAGAAGCAACCCAGCAATAAAACCCAGTTAATAGAAGCAATCATTCAATTTTGATTTCACATTATCACAGCTGCAGAACTAAAAGACTTGATTCACTCCATGAGAAGACATTGTAAGGCCATAATTCATGCTAAAGGTTAACTATTGATTGACATGGTGATAATTTTTGTATATTTCATTTTTTCTATGGTGATAATTTTTGTATATCTCATTTTTTCTATGTGTTTCACGTTTCTTCTTTATACTATAATTGCTATTCTAATAGCAAATCCTTCATAAAAGTTATTGCATTACATTCTTGATTAATTTATCTTTCCATTGATATGTAATTTTATGGTACTTCTTAGTGGTGGGTTGCTCCCAGTTTGGGCCAGTTCACACGATCTGGTAGCGGTGACGCTGTGATGTCACCGAACCGGTTCTCCGTGACCAGGAGCTGGGCCCACCCACGTGCCCGTACTTATCGTTCTCTGCACTCCACGCGCTCTGCGCATGCGCATAACGCTTTTTTGAGATTTCCCCCCAAAAAGAGTTATTGCGCATGTGTGGAGCATGCATTTGGCGCACACACGCACAAAGCGCGCACGCGTGCTGATCATGCGCAAAGCGCATGCATCAGCAGAACCAGTAGTAAAGGTAAGTAGAACCCACCCCTGGTACTACTAAAAAAAAATGGTGTTATTAGCTAGTTTTAGAAAATACACTTTTCCAAAAAGCTTTCCACAATTTTGGCCACTACTGTAGTTATCTAGGCAGCCTAACTCTATTACACAGCCTTCACTATTGCAACTATTATCATTATTATAAAAGAATGCAGTAACTGAATACTGCCCTCTATCCTGTCACAAGACAACTCAGACACACTTTTAATAAGCACAGGCTGGGAGATAATAGGTTTCTCACTGGGAAGGGGAAGTAAAGAGGGTTTTTGATTTGTTGACAGGAAGAGAAAAGAGAAAAGTGAGTTAAGACTTGGAGTGGAGGTAGAAGATGAGCCATGTTGGACTAGCAAGCTTTTGAAAACTGCTGACATATCCAGAGCAGTGCAGGAGAAGCCCACTTAGTAGCCTGCAAAACGTAAAAGGAAAGAGGGCTGAGAGACATGATTTCTTTGCTCAGTTGGCCCAGTGGAAGGCTGAAGAAATAAAGAAGTCAAGTCCTGACAACTCTCAGAGATTTCCAGCCAAGTGTAATTAATGCCCTTATGTAAACCTATGAAGGGAGGGCAGCTGTAAAACTAGCAACACAGATAATGGATATTGTTTTGCATATATTACACTTTTAAAAAATCACAAGGTTTTAGGGCTAAATGTCTGATTACTTCCCAAGAACCCTCAGAGGCCAAGGACAGTTATTATGATGGTGCATATGATTAAAGAATCTCACAATTTTTGAAAATGTGGATTGAGGGGGAGCGTACCGGCAATTTGTGTAGGATTTCAACTGTGTAGAATGTACGGAATGATTTTATATTGCTCCAGGGTGGCAACGCTTTGGTGGGACAATGATTAAAATTTTTTTGGAAGTTCCCATTCCTCAGCTGGAGGAGAAACTTATTGACTGTCAGCATTTCAAGGTGGGCCATTTGAAACAGTCCAGTGACAAAGTTCACAAGAAGTACATGTTTGTTTGATTTTACCTTAGTGTGTTGAGAAAACCTTATCTTTATAGTTTTAAATATTTATTTATTATTTAAGGGTAATGGAACCTAGTCAGTTATTCAATAAAGTATAATTTAAGAATTGTGGCTTAGTGCAATGTATGAATCCAGCCAATACATTTTTGTCTGAGGCTGCTCAGAAATTGCTTAATTGGGCACTAGTTTGAATCTTGTATTTTCCCTATAGCGTAGCAAGCAATGATTCATGCTCTGTTCCCCCATTTGTCTGGTAAATTTCAAAGATATTAAACTCCACTGCTGGGTGTTTGGACAGAGAAGAAAGCAGGGAGGGAGCAAGTGGTAAAATATGGATAATAATACCATCACGAAAATATGAGATCACAGGACACAAGTATATAATAGCAGTGGGACGACATTATCATGCCTGTGTAATCATTTGGCACTGCTATGGCTTGTGGTAGATAGTTGGCAGTATTTTGAGGTAAACTTCAGAATTCAACTTTTTACTTTCTCACATAAAAATATTCCAGTTTGCAATCTTTCTTCAATGAGTGTATAAATGGCTACATATATCAAAACATTGTAGCCATAGAACCACATAATTGGAAAGATTTTTTAAACCCCCACTTACTTCTACTACTACCAGCTGCAGACTTTCTTGTTATCACTGAAGGGACCCACCTCCATGATGATTGCCAGCCCTAGAAGGTATGCCAGACAGGATGCACAACTAGATGAACTAATTCTACTTCATTGTAAGACTATATTGATTGAATTTTGAAAGTCTGAAAGTACAAACTTCCTCCTGCCACTTGTAACAACTCGGTCCATCAGGGCAGGTTTTTCCTGGTTGAGATGCTGGTTGATCATTTCTTAGGCAGCATCTCTTCCCCTTGTTCCCCAACGTCACCCACACATTCCATTACATCACTACTTCGGAAGGATGTTAGAACATCTCTGCACTATTGTGCATTAGGATTTGGGTCCTAAATTGAAAAGTGTTTAGCTGATACCATTGCTCCAACTACAATGTGTTTGTCTCAATAAATTTTGCTAAAAAGAACTCTGGGAAAGTTGTGCTTGGGGAAGAGTCACTTTCAATTTAGGCAGCTGCTAAAGATTGAGGCTTATACTAAAGCTGGTAATTTTAATATTTCAAATTAGATAGAATTGAATACTTTTAAAATGGAGCAGGAATGGGATGGTATTTGTGAATACGTGGCTCATTCACATCTGAGTCAATAAATTGAGATACAGTCTAATGTTGCCATGCATTTCTCTATAAAACATAAAAAACAGTCTATATTTCTCAGCCAGAGTTTTCATAGAGCTATAAAATCTCCTTTTCAAATTTTCACTGATCTATATTTAAAATGACTTTAACCTGTGGTAATATTTTATAATTATGGTATATATTTTATAATTGAATGATTCCATTTAAATTGTAATTGGAATGAATTGATACAATCTTATCTGTAAAACATGACTAAACATATCACTGTAAAAGCAAAAAAAGTAAAAGTATTTATTATTCATATAATAAATATAAATACTATATAAATACAATGCCATAAAAGACCAATCTGAAAGTTACAGTAACTAAAGTACTGTAATAAAAAATGTAGAATATCAAAAGACAACTGGGTAAATTAAACAATTTTAACAAATCACAGTATTAATTAAAATTAGATTAGTGTACAAAAATATTAAAATATTAAAAATATTAAAATTAGTAACACTAGTTAGGAGTCTTACCTTGTATGTTTCTCTGGGAACCACTTAACTGATAGATAATCAGTATATAATAATACAATTTTCAACACAAAATATTTAAAGAAAACATTTGAGAGAGTGAAAAATGTCAGAAAATTGGCTTTGGTTATTTGACACTGTAGATAAAGAGTTGCATGAACTGAACACAATGGCTATGAATCATGTTGCCATACAACTTTGTGTGATTTGTTTGATTTTGCAGACTCAACCATTGTGGGGTTTAGATTTTTTTTGTCCCGTCAATATTCAATAAATGATGGTTAAGCAAATTGAAATATGTGAATACATATTCACAATGAGACTTTCTTCTCAGAAGAAATGTACAGATGTATTTCTTGCATTTATTCAATTTCATTTTCAGTTATTTCAATTTCATTTTCAGTTTGTCTCCAACAAGGTTTGCTTATAGAAGCTAGCCAGCAAACGACAGATTTTACATTTTATTATTCAGTAGCTTTCAGCCATGTGCTTTCAAGGGCTGTGCAAGCCCTGGATAAAATTTGGCATCTGTCATCTAGTGGTAAATTCCTCCCCCATCCAAGTTATTCAAATCATAAACAGTGATGGATGGAAACAGAGTAGAGAGAAGCAGTTTGGGCCATCGAGGTCAACCCTGTGCCATGCTAAGCACAGGAAACGAGATTAAAGCACCCTTCATGGATAGCTTTCTAACCTCTGCTCAAACGTATTTG
Organism: Grayia smithii; assembly: GCA_032468115.1. Classification (NCBI taxonomy): domain Eukaryota; kingdom Metazoa; phylum Chordata; class Lepidosauria; order Squamata; family Grayiidae; genus Grayia; species Grayia smithii. The sequence continues at coordinate 233,371 of JANHFM010007515.1, read as the reverse complement.
GAGACAGGAGCTCCACACTTGTTCTTCTGTTAAACTGCTCTTATTGCATAACAATATTCAACAGAGCTTCTCTTCTTGTAACCTAAATCCATTATTCCAGGTCCTGCTTTCTAGGATAATAAAGAACAGACTTAGCGTTTTATGTGGCATATTTTCAGGTATTTGAAGAGTGACATTACATTCTTCCCATTCTCTCAAGGCTAAAATGCTCTTAGTTCTTTCAGTATCTCTATGGGGCTTAATTTCCAGTCTTCTGCTCAATCTTGTCCCTTTTCTTTGAATTGGTTCCAGTTTATTTGACTTTGTCTCAAAATCTGGTATTCAGAAGTGAGCACAATAGAGATCTGGCATCTGACTAATACAAAATAAAATAAAGGCTTTGTGTTCTGCGATTTGGAGACCATTGATACAAACTGAAATCGCATTTGCGGTTTATATTTCATTGTTGTTAATTGTCAATTGGTGACAATCTGCTGAAGATCTTGGTCACTCCTTTGAAGCAACACAAATTTAAGCAGGTTGAACTACTTATTATCAATCCTGAATTCTTATGCAGAGTGCTGAGTAGAGTACATCTGTCTTCCCCAAGCTGATGTCTCCAGATGTTCTGGGATTATAATTCTCAAAATTTACTCACCAGCATGATGCATGTAATACATATGGGTGCAAGCTGAAATACATCTGGAGGGCATCAGGTTGGGGAAGGTTAGAGTAGGTGCTTTGCTTGGCAAATGACAAGGAAGAGTGGGTAGGAAGGCTGCCTCTCTCCTCCTGCTGCTCTTGGCTCTGCAGCTCATCAGAACATCTGGAACTATTTCCTCCCCCCTTCAACCCTGAGTGGAATTGAGCAAATCTGTTGCAGATGCACTTTGGAGACAACAGTCAGCATTTCACTCCAGCCCCTTCCCTCCCTTCTCTCCTTCCTTTCAGGAGAAATCCCCAAGCGGGCCTCTATGAAAATGAACTTCTGTCACTGGGTTGAAAAATGGAAGGCTTCTGCTAAGGTCTATGCCATAAAGAAAAACTACAGATCTCTTCTTCTCCCTTGTAGTAAGTAGCCTTAGAGAGGTTGCAATGTTAACTGAGTTGGTTTTACTCTAACCTGCGCCTGATGGCTTTTGCAAATCAAACTTCAGTGGTTCCTTTTTTGCATTTGACCCTGCATTCTTATTTTGACTCCACAAAAAGTGCTTGGAGGTATAGGAGGCAGCATATAAATACATATTGATATTATAAAATGCAATCAGTGGATTTTACAGTCTACAGATTAAAATAAGCAGTTTCCCCCTCCCAGTCCTTCTTTGGTTTCTTCCTTTGTGGAAATGAAAAAAGATGGGAGGAAGAAAGCAAAGGAAAAAGCAGGTGAAGGAATAGAATTACAACTAAACAGCCTTTGGGGTTTGGATTAAGGAATAGCTGCATGAGGCATGATAATGCAGCTACCATAAATTCCGGTGTATAAGACGACTTTTTAACTCATTAAAATCTTCAGATAAGTGGGGGGTCGTCTTATACGCCGGGTACTGACCTTGC
>JANHFM010007515.1:203707-214965 GCA_032468115.1 Grayia smithii | reverse complement strand
TGCTAACTCTGTAAACTGCTTAGAGAGGGCTGTAAAAGCACTATGAAGAGGTATATAAGTCTAAGTGCTATTGCTATGATATTGACATCATAAGTATGGTTTTGGCTAAATCCTCCCCACTTTTTGGTTAAGGTTGGGGATGAAGAACCTTCATGAAACAACTAACTTCTATTCCACTCATCTGAAATCCTAAACAAGTTGGCATGCAGTCATTTTGGTAGCAGTGTTTTGGATGCTAGGGCCTCTACAGTAGGACTGTATGATGCTTGTGATCTGAGCGTGCTTGAGGTAGAAGTGACCCACTTAATTTGCTCCTGTAAATGAACTTTTGGGCAGCTAACACCATTTTGAAAGCATGTTGACAAAAACATGTTTTCAAAATTCCACATGTACATCCCATTCCAAACACATAAACAAGCAACAATTAATGATAATACTTTTACTTTAAAAAAAAAAATAAGATTGCTCCTTGGAGCTAATTTTTCTTTCCTGTTCTAAATAGATATGGGAATTATAGCTTTGTTTTGAACGTTGTGTAGCGTTAGCTCTTAATCCAATTTGCAGGTGAGAAAAGAAAAAGGATGCCTGAAGGCCACAAAGACCTTACAATTATCCCTCCAAGAATCTTGTGAATTATGTTAGAGTCTAAAGAGTGATCTCTTCACTTCGCAATAGCTAAGTAGCAATTTGAGCCCATGTTTTCTTTAGAGAAATCCAAGAATAGCTGTTTTCTGATGTTAGTGATGTGCTAAGAGAAACTGATTTTTTTTTTTTAGTTATTGAGTAGAACAATTGCAGATAACTTTTTTCTGCTCACTTGGAAAAAAAAAGATCAAGAAAATGAGTATAGGATGTCAAAAAAGGCATTACAAGAAGTATAAGGGGGTAAAAACAAGAACTTAGGATGCATTAAAAAGAAAAGTCACATCACTTTTTGGGTAATTTCATGGAAGTTTGTCACAATTTATTCTAGATTATCCTGAAAATTAAATACTGCAGACTCAAGTCATAGGATAATTGCTTTAGTGTTTATATATTGTTCTATATACCACTGAAACATAGAAACAACTATACAATTTTATGATGTTGGGTATGTCATAGATTTAAGCTATGAATTATTGAAACAGATAAAAGAAAAGGACAATTAATACAAAAGTAAATCAACTAATTCACTAAAATCTATACTTCTCAACATATATATAGAGAGAGGCTTGTCAACAGTGTGTTATCCATTTGGAGTACATGCATTAATTATATCCCAATACAATCATAAATATATGTCTAGTATAATATAATATAATTCAAACATTGAATAGCAAATATTTAATGGATTAAAATTAATCCAATCTCTTCCTTTTGAAATTAATTTCAAAATTAATTAATTAATTAGCATACATATTAGCCATTTATTTCAAACAATATTCATTAGTATACTTTAAAACCATGCCTGGTTATGCTTCCAGGTAAGGAAAAATGATGAACTACTAGACATCTCTGAAAGAGCAAAGCTGATCATGTGGTATTGTGGTAATGACCGATGAAATGGCAGCAAGCTCAGTCCAAAGGAACCTCTCCAGATAAGAAGAGGATGAGAGATTGCCCACTTGTGCTCTGGACAGTTGTTCTTCATGTGAAAATTTCAGGATAGGAATCATCCTGTAGATCTGAGCACTGGGAGACAAGGGAAGTCATCATGTTCTAAACTGTGGTGAACTTTAAGGAGACTGGGCTCAGCCCAGGGGTGGGTTCTACTTACCTTTACTACCGGTTCTGATGATGCATGCGCTTTGCACATGATCAGTTGCACATGGAGCATGTGTTCGGCGTGCGCACGCGCTTCATGTGCACGCGTGCCAAACGGGCACTCCACGCATGCGCAGTACATTTTTTTGAGGAAAAAACCCTCAAAAAAAGCGTGCGGAGCACAGAGAACGGTAAGTATGGGCGCGCGGGTAGGTCCAGCTCCTGGTCACGGAGAACCAGTTTGGTGATGTCACAGTGTCACCGCTAATGGATCGTGCGAACCAGCCCAAACTGGGAACAACCCACCACTGGTTCAGCCATCTCATTTTCTATTGGATTTACAGTTTTACATGTTTTCTTAAAGGTTTTAAGAGGTCTTCTAAACAACAGAGTTTGGAATCTTCATCCCAAAATTAAAAAAAAAAAAGCTAACCTGCAGGTTTTTTAAAAAAACATGAAGAATATAAAATATATAATTTGTTAAAGAATTCATTTAACATAATGTAATTTAAGAAGAAATATTTGATTTTTTTAAAAAAAAAATAGAATTATAAGACAGAAATGACAACGTGGAGGTACAAATGAGAAATCAAGAGATTGAAAAAGACATGGAAAGGACTTATTTTTGGATTTAGAAGAGGATTTCTAAAACCTTAAAGAAATATTTGAGATGGGAGAAAGTAAGTCTGAGTAGAGATTCAATCCTGTGATAGCAAGGATAGCATTATCCTATGATAGTGAATTAAAGATTAAGATTGTTAGAAGTAAAACAAAAAACAAGAATATAAAATTGAGTTGTTTGATTATGACTGAAGTGAAGCCCTGACCTAATTATGGTGCAGTCCTGGCCTAATAACCACAATTGGGTCTACCAAAACTACAACTGCTAACAAAAGTTTGTCCCAGTTAGGGTGATTAAGTGAGAACTATCTTATGCAAAAGGTCCTGGAGAATCAATTCAAGTGCTAGTCTAAAAAAATAGATAGCATACTTAAAGGCAGAGATATCACGCTGTCAACAAAAGAGCGTATAGTCAAGGCTATGGTTTTCCCAGTTGCAATGTGAAAGTTGGACCAAAAGAAAGGCTGAGTGCCAAAGAATTGAGGCCTTTGAACTACAGTGCTGGAGAAGACTCCTGTGAGTCCTTTGGACTGCAAGGCAATCAGTCCTAGAGGAGATCAACCCTGACTGCTCTTTAGAAGGCCAGATCCTGAAGATGAAACTCAAATACTTTGGCCACCTAATGAGAAGAAAGGACTTGCTGGAGAAGAGCCTAATGCTGGGAAAGATTGAGGGCAAAAGAAGAAGGGGGCAACAGAGGATGGCTCTCCATCCAGCTCCAGGTGGATGGATGGAGTCAGTAGGCATGAGCTTAAATGGACTCCAGAAGATAGTAGAGGACAGGAAGGCCTGGAGGAACATTGTTCATGGGGTAACAATGGCTCAGACACAACTTTGCAACTAACAACAAAGCAGTTCAAAAGCAACCACAAGAAGGCTGTTTTGACTGTTTCTTGCAGAGCTACGCTCAACAAGCCTATTGGGATTTATTTATTTCTTTTAAAAAAGAAATGTTTTGCATATACGGTCTTGTTAAGCCCTTTGTTTAGCCAGGCTGTTGCTTGGCAATGTCCTCTTATTTGGTAGGAGCTGAGAATCTATACCTGGACTCATTAGTCTCTTTGGTTTCTTATGCAGACAAAACTGGAAGATGGGTTGCCTCCAGAAAGGGAGTCTCTTTCAGATCAAAGTTTACACAAAGGTAAGGTGGCTGGACATGGAGGGCTTTGGATACTTAAAATAGGCTGTGTGTGTAAATAAGTACTCTTTTTGGAATACACATTGCACAAGGAATCTCATTGACTTGCAACTTCTCTCCCAAATTATTGTTATGATCAGAGGTATCCACATTTTTTTTTCCTGCCTCCTTTCTCTTCCCAACAGGTAAGTATCCCAATTTTCTCAGGAGTTTTATTTTTCTCTATATTAAGCTTCCTCAAAATACAATGACAGCAATGTGAGCTTCATTGGAGTTGGTTGCTGGAAAACAGACAGTAATTTGAACTTCCCCTGTGTGAACTTTGCCCCTTATAAGAGTAGATGTCACTCACTCATATAAGGAAAGGACAATGCTGCAAATTTCCAACATTTATTTCTGATAAAAATGAGTCTCTTCCTTCTCTAGGCTAGAATAAGGAGTATTAAGTTAAAATTCCTGTGTATTTTGAAATAGTTACTCCTTTTCAGCCTGAATCCATGAAGTTGTTAATGCAAATGAAAAAGGCAGGAACTAAACTGAATGTGGGCTTGTCTTAAGGAAGTGTGGATTACAATAACAAATCAAAGATTGCAACAAAAACACATATAATAGATTTACTTCTGCATAAGCATGCATAGGATTGAGCTGCAGGTAGGAATATTTTGCAATGACTAGAGCAAGAACAGATGCTTCGCTCTGCTGTCTGGTTGTACATAAACCTCACCTTTATTGTGATGGAGGGCATTTTGATAATAATTTTTGAAATCTCTATGAAGTTGTTGCTTTGGTTATGCTGGCAATTAGGACTGGGAACATTGTCATTAAGCAAGGTAAAGCATAATATTACAAGACCACTTTGCTTAGCAGCAGCTAAGTTACCAGCATTTCCCAGTTACCAACAATGAGCAAGGATGGGGGTGGCTATTACATGAGGCCCTCACATGATCAGTTTTCTGTTGGCTTCCCCACTGACTTTGATTGTGAAAGTCACAAATTATGATCATGTGACTGGAGCTGCAACAATCAGAATTCTAAGCTGGCTGCAGAGTGCTTGCTTCACAATCATGTGATTGTGGGATGCTGCCACAATCAGAACTTTGAGGATCCATTGTAACAACCACTCATTCAACACAGCCGCCAGTTTAAATGGTTGCTGAATGAGTAGTTGTTAAATGAGGACTATCTGTACTAGGCTTCTTACTGAGTTAAAGGCATACTTTTTCTTGACTAAGAAAAAAGCTAGGAGCCCCGTCAGTGGTGGGATTCAATTTTTTTTACTACCGGTTCTGTGAGCGTGGCTTGATGGGTGTGGGATGGCTTGGTGGGTGTGGCTTGGTGGGCATGGCAAGGGAAGGGTACTGTAAAATCTCCATTCTGTCCCCATTCCAGGGGAAGGTTACTGCAAAATCCCCATTCCTTCCAATCAGCTGGGACTTGGGAGGCAAAGAATAGATGGGGGCGGGGCCAGTCAGAGGTGATATTTACTGGTTCTCCAAACTACTCAAAAGTTCCACTACTGATTCTCCAGAACTGGTCAGAACCTGCTGAATACCACCTCTGAGATCCATGTAGAATATTTTGGTCCATGGCAATGCAAAGAACATAATATTAAACTAGTTGTGCAGATCAAAATTGTGTGATTCTTCAGAATAGCCAGAACAGTAATTTTCTGAAAAAAATTGGGCCATTTGAACTTTGGTGAACTTTGATTATCTCCTATAATAGGGGTTTACATGAATCTTCTCTTAACTGGTTGGACATTCTCTGTGCACTTTCCATGTATACCACAAGCATGACCTGTCCAGAGAATTTTCTCCTGTTTAGCATATTTCTGCTACTGAGATGGCTTTGGCTTCATTGTATGGCTCCCAGGAGTCAGAAATAGGCAAACCCTTTATTTGCAACTGCAAGACAGCTGACAATTGGAATGTGCCTGAGCCTTGACAGAGGACCAAGATTGATTATATCTTCCTGTTGTTTAGCAAGGATTTGTCTTTTCTATTGCTAATCATATGTAATCTCTTTATAATGTTTGTAAAGTACAAAACAGTAAAATGGATTAGAGTTTGTGTTGGGTTTTGTTGTGTTGTTGTAATTGAGGCTTCTTCCCCATGCGCTCTGAAAGTGGAGGGTCCAGAGTGGGCAGGAGGAGAGTAGGCCTCTCCGTAACAAGAGGCACCTGAATAAAAGTTTACTTATCCCTTTGGTTTCTAATCATAACTTTTACTGAGTTGGCTCACACGTTTTGAATCCTTGTTCCCTGTGTGGCTGGTTTTTTGGAGGGAGATCTGCTAGAATTTAAATCCAAATGGCCTCTTCCCAGAATCTTTTTGCTCTCTTCCCTTCTCCCCACCACCTAAAGCCATTGGGATGCAATTCTTCTATATAGAAATAGGAAGCAAGATCAGGATAAGTATGACTAGCTTGACTAGGTGGCTCAGTGGCTAAGACACTGAGCTTGTCGATCCGAAAGGTCGGGAGTTCGGCAGTTCGAATCCTCAGTACAGGTCTCCTGCATGAGCAGGGGGTTGGACTAGATGACCTCCACGGTCCCTTCCAACTCTGTTACTGTTACTGTTAAGTATGTGCTGCTGTGACCATGCAAAGACTAAGGAGTTTGAAACTAAAACACTGAAGATTAACAGGCTGAATTATCTCTGTATTAGGAACTGCCCACTGCTTTGGCAGAGTTTCAGACTCTTCCATTTAATCTCCCTAAGGGCCTTTCTCTCTTTGTTTCTTAGCATCATACGAACATCTTCTGGATGTTCATGAACATTTATTCTGCCACCATGCCTCAGCTCAAGCTTGAGATGGCCTTTTTATAGTTAGCTGTACTGGAACTAACATTGTTTTCCTCTTAAGTCAGCAGCAACCAGTGGCAGTTTAAGGGTGAGGGCAATGTGTCATGTTTCCTGTTTGTCTTCTAGGGATGGCCCATAGAAGGCAGGATGGCCCACCACCTGTCATTTAGGCTGGTTTTCCATATATTTCCTTCCCTGGAGCCCAGGCGGCTGTCCTTCAGATCCTTTTTCTTCTGGAGGGAGATAGAACAGGGGAGAGCTACCAGGTGCTTCCTACTTAAAGCTCCTCAGAAATGCTGGGCAGCTAATATATGGTGTGGAAAGGTTACATTATCAAGACTGCTTTACCAGATAGCATCTTCATGCACACACAGGCTTTTGAGTGGCTTCCTTTGGGAACAAAAGAGCCGATCTGTTGGCTATTGCAAGGAAAACGCAGTCTCTCCTGTTTTATCATGCAGTACCCAATACTTGCAAACCTAGCACTTGATTTGTGAGGTAAAGAAGGCCAACTAGTGAGGAAGGAGTGTTGATTTAGTGGTCTTTTGAAAATCCACTGAAAAGCCCACCCAGCAACTGATAGGCTGGAGAAGCTGTTTATTACCAAAGCCATTCTTGCTTTACAAACAGCCCTGACACTACATGTGTCAACTATCCAATGCCTGTAGCTCTATCAGAGTATGATAGCTGGCAAAACTGAGGTATCTAGCCATTTGCCAAACCATCCACTAATCACAGCAGTGTTGTGATGTTTCCTTCTGGCTAGTGATAGTGAAATTAAGAAAAGGGGGAGGGAGGTAAAGCCACCCCTTTTAACCAACAGCTGCGCTCAACGTGCTCTGGCACACCCAAGATACTATTATCTGGCAGTAAGTCAGAACCATAGAGGAAGATAAAGACGGGCAGTGGCGAGAGTAGATTTTTATGCTGGTTTAGTTCTTTTGGCTCAAGGATGAGCAAAGAGCAATTTAAAGAGATCTGTGGAGAAAAGCTTTCTGAAAGTTGACCAAGAATAATTTGTGACCCAGAGGGTTTTGGTGATGCTTTCCCAAATTGATTCCTTTCATTGGCTTCTAAAATAAATGTTGGTTGTGTTGGACTTGTATGACATTTCACTTTCCACAGGAGCGTGAGAAAGAATTGTTTTCTCTCCTTGCCTTTGGCCAGCAGTGCAGGCCAGCAGTGAAAGGGGAAATTCACTTTCCTGCTGAAACAATAGCTTTTCATCCGTGAATAGCCTTATGCCTTTAAGGCAATGCTCCACAGAGATAGATATCCTTCCCTTCCAGATCTGAACTGGGTGTTCAGTTTATATGCTTGCCAACTTTTGGAAAATGAGAAAGTATGGTCTTTAGGAGTTTTCCTCCACCATTGTTGCTTGAAGCAAAACTCCTTCTCTGTGTGTGTGTGTATGTTTTCATATTTTTAATGAAAGTTAAAAGCAAACACATTTGAAGGCACACTCACATCTCCAGGCTAGTCAGTTGATATGATCTAAAAATGAAGGCATCTCCTGTTAAAGCTTGAGAGGAAAAAAAATCAATTAAATTAATTCAAAAGAAAGAAAGATGGCTAAATCAGAGCCACAAGATAACTGACCTATGTAAACAAATAGATCTGAACTATTTTAGATAAACTTTTGTTGTATCCTTGTTGCTATATGAAATGCTTAACTTTACAGCTCAGGTTTTACAATGCTATTTTTATAGCATTGACTGAGGCTGCAGCCCTCTGAATCTCTGGAAATAAATTCTGTAAGTACACACTGAATAAATACAGCATATAAATTACACTGCTAACTTGAACACTGGTCTGCTTTGATTGGACAGGTTTTTAAATAAGAATAAATAATTCACAGCTTAGAGATACGCAACACTCCTACTTTTGCTTCTATCCTATCCGCAAACAATATTGTATACTATTCTTTTTCACTACAGTGGAGAAACATAAAGGATTACAAGACAAAATGCAATGGAAAAACAGCAAAAGCAATGCTAAGTCAATAAAAAACAACAGCAGAAACTAAAAGCAACCAACAGGTTTTTTTAATCTGTTATTGAAGAGCAGATGGCAGTTGTGGCTAGGAGAGCCTTTGCGCAACTTCATGTTGTGAACCAGTTATATCCTTTCCTGGATTGTGAGGCTCTGCACAGTTACTCATGCCCTGGTCATCTCCCAGTTGGATTTCTGCAATGTGCTCTACATGGGGCTACCCTTGAAGTGTATTTGGAAGCTACAACTGGTACAGAACTCAGGAAGAAGGACAGTTCTGGAGGCTCCTTTGGTGGCACATGTGACACTGCTATTTTTCACTTTATGCGTATGTTACAGCATTCCCACCATCATGTGATCAAAATTCAGAACGTTGGCAACTGGCATGTATTTATGACAGTTGCAGTGTCTTGGGGTCACGTGATCACCTTTTGCGACCTTCTGATAAACAAAGTCAGTCGGGAAGCCAACTTAACAACTGTCTTGTTTAGCCATAGAAATTGTGGGCTCAGTTGTGATCGTAAATCAAGGACTACTGTATTGGTCATCACCTTTAAAGCCCTTTATGGCATAGGTCCAGAGTATCTGAGGAACCTCCTTACCACTATGAAACTAACCTGCCCCACTCATTCTAGCAGGGAAGGCCCACTTCAGATCCCCTCGGTCACAAAATTTTGGCTGGCAGGGTCCAGGAGAAGAGCCTTTTCTGCTGTGGCTCCCATCCTCTGGAATGTTCTCCCATCAGAGGTGAGGTCTGCCCCTATATTCCTGGCCTTCCGGGAGAGCCTAAAAACTTGGTTCTGCTGCTTGGCCTGGGGCCCTGACACTGGTCTGCTACATTGGGGGTGGCCGATGGGGAAGAGCAAATTCAGCCAAGAACCAAGATGATGGGCATCCCCCAAACTGCCCATCATCTTGGTTCTTAACTTTTAATCTTTTTATTTCAATGGGTTTTTTTTAGCACTTTTTAACTTCTGATTATATTGTAAGCTTCCCAGAGCTGCTGTGAGATGGGTGAGATATTTACAGGAATAAAGTAAATTTTTCATGGTGCCTTATACTAGGCATAGGTGTTGATCTGTAAATGTGATTGTCAAGCATTCTTCTGAACACCTTTAGGCTTCGACCACATGGTATGGCACTCTCCCCCTGGTCTTCCGGTTTCTGGTGTGCGTGCGCAGACAAAGACCAGCTGACTAAAAGATCATCTTCCCGGTGCACACATGCAACTGCTCTTCTGGTTGCCGGTACGCACATGTACACCGGCCAACTGGTCTTCACACACGCATGCATGCCAGAAACCGGAAGACCAGGTGGCCAGTGCACAGGTGCATGCTGGAAACCGGAAGAGGAGATGTCTGGCATGCGCATGTGCACTGGGCGGCTCCTCTTCTGGTTTCCAGCATCTGCACCAGTGGTGGGTTGCTCCCACCGGTTCGGGCCGGTTCGCGTGATCCGGTAGTGGTGACGCTGTGACATCATCGAACCAGTTCTATGCAATCGGGAGCTGGCCCCACCCACGCACCTGTACTTACCGGTGTCTGCGCGGAGCGCGCTTGCACGCATGCACAGCATGCTTTTATGAGGTTTCTTCGCCAAAAAAAGCTTCTGCACATGCGCAGGAGTGTGTGTTCAGCATGCACAAAGCGTGTGCATGCCAAACACACGCTCCGCATGCTCCGACCACGCGCGAAGCGTGTGCACCTTTAGAACCGGTAGTAAAGATAAGTAGAACCCACCCCTGACCTGCACACACATGCACACACTCCCATTTCAGCACTCGGTGCCAAAAAGGTTTGCCAACACTGCCCTCGTGCCACCATTAGCCGGCTCTGTTTCCTGACTCTTGACTAATGGCAGAATTGATCCTGAGAGCTGCCATCCTTTATGGAAGAAAACCTGCCGCTGTAGCATGTCAAATACTTTGTTAGTAGTAGAAGGATAGTTTCAAAATGTGTCACTGGCTTGATGTTGCTAGAGAAGAAAGTCATGAAGAAGGAAGGAGAAGGTTTACTCCTTTGGTAAGCCTTTCCAATCAGTTGGAATTTGGGAACTGATTTATGTCTCTAACCCTTGTACTCTGATTAGATCTGAGCTATGGGGTTATAACTCTGGCTCAATATCCTGAAGTCCTGCATTTGAACTTTGTGTGAGCTGGAAGTAGAGAAATTAAGTAGTGCCCCTTTCTCAGGTAAAGGAGAAAAATACATCCTACTTTACTTGGGAGAAAGGCTTGCTTTTAGTGAGGTTTTTCCTTTAACACGTATGTGTGAAACTAGCAATTGAACGTTCATTTACTGCTGTTTTAATAACATCCTAATTATTCTACCTGATGCATCTGCCATGCTCTGCTTATCTATTATTCATTGCATTTCCATTCAACTTCTCTAAAAGTTCAAGGCAGAATGTTTGGATATCTCCCACAACGTTATCTCTAAGAGTAGAATAGGTTAAGGGAGTATAACTAACTAAACTCAATTATCAGCCAGAGAATTGTGGATGATTTTTTTTCAGGAAAGATTGTTGGCCCACAGGGGATCTGAAAGCAATTTTAAAAAGCAAAGTTTTACAATGTAAAATATGTTATTTCCTCATACTGTAGAGTTTAAAACTGTGCCTTTCAAAAGCAACTTAACCTAACCCATTTCTCCAGCTGCTTCCCTATGCTGGAAGTCAGAGCTGTTCGACCCCCAATCTCTCATGAACTCTAAAATTAGTTTGCCACCGTAAGGTGCAGTTAAGAATCCAAACCCATCATTAGTTTTGAAATTAGATTCATCTTCCAGTTCAAATATTAAGTGGAATATACAAAGTCCTCCCTCCCTCCCTTCTTTTCCTTCCTTCCTTCCTTCCTTCCTTCCTTCCTTCCTTCCTTCCTTCCTTCCTTCCTTCCTCCGTCCTTCCTTCCTTCCTTCCTTCCTTCCTTCCCTCCCTCCTTCCTTCCCTCCTTCCTTCCTTCC
>JANHFM010007511.1:35865-56774 GCA_032468115.1 Grayia smithii | reverse complement strand
AACTTCCAATTTTAATGTATAATGTCATGTTTAGTCTGTATGTTGTTTGTGTTTCCCTGTGTATATATCATGTCTTTATCTGTTGTTTATATTTATGTTTTTACTGTGAGCCCCCCCGAGTCCTTTGGGAGAAAGGTGGCATAGAAATTTGAATAAAATAAATAAAAACCTTTTTCTCGTTGTGTGCTGAAAGTGTGTGCGTGCTACAGCATGGGCACCTGCACCCATAATGCAATGTGGCCCCCCCTGCACATACAGGCATGACCCCCTCACAACCCTCGCATGTGCACGTGACCCCTGTGCATGCATGCATGACCCCCTTCCTATTTTTGGCCTAGCAGGCTCCCTGCAGCCTTCTGCGCCCAAAAACGGGCAGTGGGAGGGCACCCTCACATGCTTCCCTATCCCATGCATCTCAAAAATCAGCTGGCTGGCAGGAGGCACGTGCACGCATTCGCGGTGCTGAGCTGAACGACTGCTTGCATGCCCACAGAGAGGGCTCTGTATGCCAATTGTGGCACATATGCCATAGGTTCGCCATTATGGTAATAGGCTATTAGGCTCCCTCTTTTGGAGTGGATCAGTTTTGTTTCCATTTTTATAACGGTCAGACTTGCTCTCATCTGGTTTTTGACTGAGAATTACATCTCACACCTCCTCTACATTAAGGAACAGGTTTCAAAGTTTTGGTGCTTGATGCAATTTTGCATCCTTTTGATTGATCTACCAGAGATCTGATTCAACTTGAAACAAGCCAGAATTATAAACCATGTTGATATTGCTTATTTATCTAACATAAATCATTTGAAGAACATGAATACTCCCATTGTACATAGTGTGCAGAAACAAAAAAGGTCAATTGTTCTGTCACTGATGCAAATGGATTGTTTCCTAATAGGATGACATTTGAAGAGGAGAGGGCAACCAAGCCAACCAAGAAAAAAAAATCTATTTATTTTATGAAGCATGTTCTCACATGTGAAATCAGAGCATCATCCAACAATAAACCAGGACAGTAGTAGTTAGGATTTGATATGGGGATGACAAGATTGTGCTGGTTTTTCGTTGGTTCAAATGTAGATGGAGAACTATAAAGAAAGGTCTAAGGCTTCTGGTAAGGCATTATCTACTGTCAAGAGATTTTTCTGTGACCATTTTAACATCCTTGTCCATATCTGCCCCAAATGAGCCCAGATACATGCTTGATGGCATACCAAAATTGCCAGGGAAGAGGGGCAGCAAGAATCCTATGTAAATTTTATGTAAAAATTCAGTTGGGATGCAGTAATTAGGGTACCAGGATAAAAACCAGGAGAATGGAACTTTCAGACCTGCCTCAGTCATGAAGCCAGGTGAGTCTGGCCCAGTGTCTCCCTTTAAGCCCTAGAAAGCAGGCAATGGCAAATCACTTCTGAAAATGTTGCCAAGATTTGTTTGGCAATCCAGTCAGGATTAAATAGAAGAAACAAAAGGAGCAAATGAGAGACTAGGTTGCACAACTGGAAATTGTACTGTCATGCTGTGAAGTGCTGGTTCACTGGCTGCGCATGTGCGCCAAGCGTGCATGCACGCAGAGTGTGCACAAAACATGTGCTATGTGCGCACATGCACCATATGCACCAAAAGGAGGCTTGGGAACGTAAGTAGAGCAGCGAGGGGAGGGGATCAGCAGTGCTGTGTGATTTAGCTTCGCTAGAAACCAGGATTTCCAGCTTTCTAGCAAACCTAAACCATGTGGCACAGCTGATTGTCGGAAATACCAGTTGGGAGGAACCGATAGCTTTTTAAACTACCGGTTCGCCTGAACTGTTAGCTTTTTTTTATTACTACCGGTTTGCCCAAACTGGTAGTTTTTATCACTACTGATTTGCCTGAACCGGTAGCATTTCACCCCTGGGATGAAGATATTCCAAGACAAACTTGTTTGGGCAAAGACTATGATTATGCATAGAGAATGAGAACAAAATTAAGGTTTGTTAACAGTGGAAAATAATTACAAGAAAATAGAATCTTAGAAATAATTTTCTATTCTTTTACTTGCTTTGTAGAATTATGCATTGAACAAATCAACAACCTATAATATTGTTCTATTTATATACTACATAACTGTACTACCAAATGTCTTTGATACAAAATTACTTTGGTGTAGAATAGATTGTACATTGTATTTATTGTTCATTGATCGCAAAAAAGGACCAGGAACATTTTTTCATTCAGGGTAAAAATAAGCAATTCATTATTTATCTTACATTTATAAGAACTGGTTGCCAAAATAAGGAAGAGAATAGGGAGATGTTCATAGAGAGCTACTTAAATTAACAGCTGATTTAGTTAGAGCAGACCGACTGAAATTATGGAGTTTAAATTAATAATAATGAATCACATGGTACACCAAATAATAATTTATAAGACTAAATATGGATCCTCCCATAGTGATTCTATATGGAGACTGGGATGAAAAAGAGCATTTAAGCATCCTTAGATGATTTCTCAATCATTTTATCACTGAACATCAAATGAACTTTGCTAATATTTTTTTTTTTTGGTATGGCAGATGTCACTGGAGATATTTGACAAATATATACAATTATTCTTATAAATTAATGATAAACCTAAAAAAGTAATTAATAGAGGAAAAATGAGCTATTTCTATGACGGGGAAAGCAAGACTTCAGAGAAATATTGTGATTGCTCCCAGTAAAAATAGAAACAAGGAATAGGCACCTCCAACAATACAGAAACATGCGGCACTGTGAAAATCAATATATTAATCGACTGAGGTAATCCTGGTATTATGTATTTTAAACACCCTGTATCAATTTTAACTCTAGATTTATGACTGCCTTTTGCTGGAAAAGTTTAGACTAAAAATGTATTGCAATTATAATGCATTATGTATTTTAAATTTGCTGTGCTGGTGGCACCAATTTACAGAAATAAAGTTCTTTGGTCAGCATGGATACCACACAAGGAACCTGCTTCTTCCTGCAGTAGCGTGGGTCATCAGACTGAGATTCATAGTGTCTTGCTACTCTGTAATTAACCAGGGTCAGAATTTGCAGGATCTCCAGTTTTTTGCCATGCTCATTCAGCACTGAGCAAAGAGACTGCACAAACCAGGATCCTTTCCCTGGATTCCTCCAGGAATAGTAACCTAGAAGTAAGAATAGGGAAATTGTACGTTAATGACAGAATTGTCTTTTAAAGTCAGAAAGGGTAAAATACAGAATTTAACGCACAGTGCAAATTTATATTGTAAATTTAGCTATCTCATCCAACAAATCCAAAAGTAGAATAAGACTAAACTGGAAGGCAGAAACACTGATTCCAAATGTCTTTCAAGCTTTTGGTGAGTACAGTTAGTGCTCATACAGACCACAATTTGGATGGGTGATTCAGTTGTTAAACAAAATAATCGCTAAGCGAAACCTCAATTGTGCTTATGATTTTACTTCAACTTTCTTTTGCTTTACAAACTGCAAGTCATAAATGCAAAGTACATGCAAAGTTGCATCAGTACATGTTTTATAGCCCATACATGTGAAACCACCTTTTCCTGTATAGATTTAGTGAGACTGGTATGTTCCATATCCCATTGAACACTATCTCCTTTGGACTGGTATGTTCCTATTACTGTAGGAAAGTCTTAAAACTGGATTTACAGTAGACCCTGACACAGTGTTTTGTGACTTCTTACTGATACTGATATTGGAAATTTCAATCCCTTGTTATTTATTGTATTTTATTGTCTGATACACTACATTGTGTTTGTTATAGGTTTCCATTTTCTTTTGCCTTATTCTAAAACATGGTTTATGGTATTGTTTATCACCTTGAATCACTTTGGATGGAGGCAGTTTATAAATTGATTGAATAAATTAATAAAAAGAACAAGGAAAAATGATATCTTCTCTATATGTAATAAAACCGTATGATTGTGGGAAATAAATCATCTCCAGGATATATATCACCTAGAAAAAGAATTTAAGAGTTTTTAATAAGCTAGAACTTTTTCTAAAATTATAAAGAACGTGAAGGTTAAGATATGAAAGGTAATTTTGAAAGACGTTGGTTTTCTTGTATGATGAATATCATGATTTTTAGTTTCATGATATTCATATTCATGATATATAATTAACATGTGAAATAGTTACAATATGATAAAAATATCAACATTTTTACAACTACCTGGAGAGAAAAAATTAGTAATAAAAATAATTCAATTAATGGATATGAGCCATGTTAACCAAAAAACAGAATTTCCACTTCTGTATGAGATGGTTCCTTAAAACATGCTTCTGAGTTCATCAAGGACCCTTGCTTGACCACTGATGAACATATACTAATCAATCATGGCAACCTTCCATTTATTTATTTTTATTCCTGGTAGTTCTTGACTTATGACCATTTATCTTGCAACTATTTGAAGTTATGATGAAGAGTGTCTTATGACCAGTCTTTGTTCTCATGACCATCACTTGACTTACTGAACAATGGTATGACTTAGCAATGGATGGCTGTCTGAATGGCAGTTGTAAGTTGAGGACTACATAAATGTTATTAGGCAGAGGTATGCAGCCCTACTGAAAGATGCTTTTTATGAGCATGGATGAGGTTGCTTTACTTGCCAACAGCTTGATAAAAAGTCGTGTTCCTGGACTTGCATAGAAGATGCAAGATCCCAGAGAAAAATATGTGTTGGAGTTAAGGCGGAATTGAAGAATTTGCAACACAGTATGTGCACTTTTCACTAACCTACCATTATCTCTTTCATCCACACTTGTATGTGCCTGGGATTGCACAAGTTTAGGAACAGGCATGTTTTCTTTACAGAACTGCTGATATGTTAGTTTTTCCTATTTGTATAGTTGTGAGACAACAAACCTGCCCCAATTGTATAATTATCTCCCTTATTGTCTTAGCACACATCATTCAATACCTCCTAGATGCTTAATCATCACTAATATTTACTGTAAAAAAAATGTTTCCCTCAAAAATAGCCTCTATTCAAATGCCTACATTTTCTATCACACTTTACGTCTGACTCCTCCTATATCAAATTATTACTTTTTTCTGCCCAAGTGTA
The DNA here is from genome assembly GCA_032468115.1 of Grayia smithii. Taxonomy (NCBI): domain Eukaryota; kingdom Metazoa; phylum Chordata; class Lepidosauria; order Squamata; family Grayiidae; genus Grayia; species Grayia smithii. The sequence continues at coordinate 51,688 of JANHFM010007511.1, read as the reverse complement.
CCTGGTACAGTGGAATATGCATACAAAAAATCTGCTTCAACTGGAATTTTGTATCTTGGATTGGCATCCATTTCCAGGGTGTCATTTGAAGAACCTGAATCTGTCTGAATCCCATCATCAAATTCAGAACCGCGGCATGCCTGAAACCATAATATTAAATAGTAGGCATAATTCTTGTATGTGGCACATAGTAAACAAAAATTGTAACACATTATAATAGTTCTCTAGCAGATTCATGTGGTTATTGAAGAAATACTTACATTTTGTAAAATTAACTACTGTATATTAACAAATTCCACCTATATAACCACTGAAATGATATAGTGTACATTAATGGCTTCTAGCACTGATAAGCTGTGAAGAGTTCCATCAAAAAAAAATTTAAGTCTGAAGGCAGCAGCATAAATGTTCCAGCTGCATTTCATTTACTAGACTATGCAGAAAAGGCCAAGCTGTAGCTAGTGGGCATATGATTTATTATTCATAAAGTATCCAAAATTATACTCACACCTAGTTTTGGGAGATATATTTGCCCCTGGGCTATCCAAAATACATAATAACGAAGAGAAAGTGTTGTCACAATGGTAAACAATGAGAGGAGAAGTTCTGGAGAGATACAGCTGCACAGATTTGGCAATTGTGCTTGAAATGTGAAGCTTCCTTATACAAAGCCAAATTACTGGCTCATCTAGCATAATTCTCATTGATAGGATTAGACCTGATATATGTCAAAAAAATTAATCTTGGCTCAGCTATGCTTCCCCATACTGGGGAATAAAGTATTATAGAACAATGGACCACCACATCCCAGAAAAGGGTAAAAGGAGAAGGATCGGTACTTTCTGAGACCTGTTATGGCACGCACAGTACAAAAAAGGCAAGATTTAGACTTTTCAAGGAATGATGATGACAGCCCATTTTCTTCAAAGATCACAAATGTACGTTATATGATATTTTAGAAGAAAATGTCTGTGAATTTTGGACCCTTTTTACTTGCAGTTTTGGTGCTGTTTTAAAACATATGGGTATGTCTGGCTATTTCTAGCTTTGTTTTGATAAACATTCTATCCTTTAAGAATTAAAATCAGCAAACGCCTATTTACCTGAATAAAGAACAATTTGGGTTTTCCAATAAGGCTTTGGCATTTGTCTCCTCTGAAAAGTGTCGTCAAATCCTTGATTGCCATGAATGCATCTGTGCCATAGATACGGCCTTCATCTCCATGGCTTAATAAGATGCAGGAAAAACAAGCAGCATCACTGTGATCTTCATTGGCAACTAAAAATCAAACACATGTTCCATCATTAAATAGCATTTAGACTTACCGTGTTTCTCCAAAAAGAAGGCTGGGTCTTATTTACTTTTGACCAGTGAAAAAATGGCTAGGCCTCTTTTTTGGAGGTTTCTAATTATCGACTCACTTCGTGGTGGTGGCACCAACAGTCCAACCCAGCAGAACCCACTGCTGGCCCACCTCTTCTACAGCTGCTTGCCACCACTCGCATGCATTGCCCCGGCCTGTTTTGTCTTCAGATGTCTGCCGGAAGGCATCTGCAGCCGATAACAGAGTTCCTGATTAATGCCTTCTGGAAAGCCTTCTACAGCCGATAATAGAACTCAAGACCAATCTGGAGCTCTGTTATTGGCTGCAGATAACAGATGCCTGCAGGCATCTGAAGGCAAAACAGAGGCCAGGGTGATGCATGCAAGTGGCGGAAAGCATCTGCAGAAGAAGGCAGATGTCAGGGTGTGCAAGGCCTGGTAAATAGGGCAGCTACTTACTATAACCACCCTACCTTATTTTTTACCTGTGTGCCTCACCCCACCCCCTGTACCCCAAGCTAGATGGGGTCTTAATTAGGGATAATTTTGTAGATGGGGCTTAATTTGATCGCATGCGCTCAAAAACATGACAGGGCTTCTTTTCAAGGTGGGTTGTCTTTTTGGAGAAACACGGTATATACTTCTTCACAGTACTTTACATCCCTCTCTAAGCGGTTTACAGAGTCAGCCTATTGCCACCAACAAACTGGGTCCTCATTTTATCAATCTCGGAAGGATGGAAGGCTCAGTCAACCTTGAGCCTAGTGAGATTTGAGCTGCTGGCAGTCAGCAGAAGTAGCCTGCAGTACTACATTCTAACCACTGCGCCAGCACAGTTCAAATGAACATGTCACTCAGCTCTATTTAGCAATAACAACTAAAAAAGACATTTTTCTGTGTATAAAAACAGGCCCATAATTTTAACAATAAATAATCTTAAAACATTACAAGTGCTGAAATAGGTATACAATTTGAGGATCTTAAAGCTCCAGAGAAGGAAGTTGATATATGATTTATTACTCTTTTCCTCATTCTGTGCCCACATGTTGGAATTTTTGGAATTCCCAGACACCTGGTTATAAATATTTAATAGTTATCCCAATATATCTGGTTAGCATCAACTTAGAAAAAGTTCTTCAAACTAGTTTTTAAGATAATAGAAGAGGTCAAGTTAAAAAAAAATCAGTACCTTCACCAAGAATTTCCTTCATTCTCTTACAGCTGAGATCATTATAGATGGAAACCTCAAAACCAATGTCCCGAAAACATTTTTGTAAGTCACCAGCATCCTTGTCGGTACCATTTCGTGTAAACATCCCTGAGCCAAAACAAATGAATGTCACAACTGGCTGTGTGAAATAATATGTATTTTATACAAGCAGTTTTATAATCTGTAGCTCTGAATAGGTTGCACATAATCATTTGTCTAATATTTGCTGAATCCCAAATTATACTATTTTTACTTTTCTATAGTGGCAAGTAACTGTAGTGAAAGAGATGAGTCAGTAACTAGAATTATGCATGCATGGTAATTGTGACTAATCATGGATATAATTAAAATACGTAAATAAGAATTACTTTAAAATGCAATGAAACAAACAAAACAAAACCCTCCATTAAAAGATAGAAGCAAACTAGGAAATGTATAATCAAAACATAAAAATAATTCTTCAAAACCGAAGACTTTTGTAAACAAAAATGTTTTAATTATGGCTACTATGCTAGCTAGACTACAATCAGCTATTTGACTGTTACATGGCTACAAAAAAGACATACAGGTATTAATAGCATCACCCCCCAATAATTTGTTAAACCGCCTTTTAACAGCCTGGTGGAGGAAGAATAATCATTCTTAAAACCATAATGAATAGAGTGGATTACAATTTGAATTTAAACTATACCCCCCACCAAAAAAAATATCAGACAAGCTCAGTTGTTTAGAAAATACTCGATATTTATACATTTAAGTATAATTAAGTTTGTTTTTTGATAGATGTAACTTCCCCCAGTCTGCAAAAGTGAGGTTTACTGTATTTTTTTTTCATTAAAGAAGCTTTCTATGCTCCAATACAAATATCCTTGGTTAACAAGCACAACAAACTAGTAAGCATTTTAAGTTACAATGAAGTTATAATGCACTCAACAAAGTAAAGGTCTGAGGATCCTGTATTGTATAGTGCATGCCCATCTGCAGCATCTAGCTGCACATTTGTTCTGGGTACAATTCAAGATGTTGGTTGTCACCTTTAACCTGGGACCAGGTTATCAGAAGGACCATCTCTACCCGGGTACATTCACCTGACCCACAGCGAGGAGGCAGGGAAGGAGGTACATCTAGTGGGAGTCAGAAGGATCTTTCCTGTGGTGGTTACCTTCCTTTGAAACACCAAGCCCTCGGAGATTAGACTGGCTCCTACTTTGACACTCTTTTGCAAGGACCTGAAGACCTGGTTTTGTGAACTGGTTTGGGGAACCTAGAGTAAGTTCACGTGGCTTATTTCACCAGTGGGTACAGAGCTATTTTTACTCTTTGTACATATGGTACATATTACTTTTTGTAAGACTCCCAGAGTCATTGAAAGAGAGTGGCTGGCCATGTACATTCTCTAAATAAATAAAAATTAAAAAATAAATCTATCGCCTACACTCCATAGTCCATACCTGCCTTGCATGGCACTGTGGCAGCCACTATGTACCCTTCTGCACCTGGCAGCAGTTCTACCCAGCGGCCACTTATCTGCCTGCCAGACTACTTGCAAGCAGTGTTAATGGTAATGCTGGCAGGAAGTCACAAGTACAAGGTTGTGACTTCCTGCCGGCATTACCACTGACACTACTTGCTTGTTGGAAGCTGGCAGGAAGTCACAAGTCCTCGCTTAATGAGCCACAATTCTAAGTAACAGAAACAGGAGTACTGTTGTTAAACAATGTGGTCACGTGACATCACATCTTACGAATGCATTGTTTGGCAAATAGAATGACAGTTCCAATTACTGCTATTAAGTGAGATCCACTAACAGTTATTTTAACCTATGTCAGGTTTGTACTAAAACAAGATGTCAGTTAATATCAGCACATTGTAATATTACCACATGTTAAAAGTATTCACTTTTAAAAGTTTGCACATTTAAAAAAAATTATTACAAGAAATTAATGCACAGATAGAAGAATAAAGATGTACCTGTTTCTTGTGCAAAGTTCTTATTGTTTATTATAATGCATTTACCAAGCTTCTTATAGGCTATATTATATTGGAATGTAGGATTAATAATCCGATATTGGTTACCAGAAGAATCCTCTGGTTGATCTTCCCATTCATTCTTCTTTTTTCTGTAGAAATATAACTAAATGTTATTGTGGAAAGAATGAAAATGATCTCTCAACAATCCAGTAATTACCCATCTGTTTAGTAAAATTAAAATTGCTTGCAGAAATATGAGTGCATTACTCACAATGTAGTGGGGTCCAATGATGCCTTCTTGAAAAAAACCAAAGCCTCCTTCAGAAGTAAAGGAACAATCCCTTCATTCAAGATTATGATCACTAAAACCACTCATACAACATCTCCAGGCCATTTTAACCAGTCAGAAGGACCACAGATATAAAGAGTACAGCTCCGAAGGACCCTGCCCACTTCCTCAGGCTGAGCTTACAAAGGACCCTGCCCATTTCCTCATGCTCAGCATATTCAAACCACTGAAATATATTTATATATGGGTTCAAAGAAGAACTGGCAATGAAGAATTATCAGAAAACTGGAGAATCAGTCCTATATAACTGTAAATATATTTCCCCTTGGGCCCCACTTGTAACTTCTACAGTACATGTTTCAGCTGTTAACAAAATAAATGTTCATCATAGTTTTTGCTAACTTTGAAGGTTAACTCTTGAACATAGTCATTGACTCATGCAGATTTTATTCCTTTAATTTAACTATATTTATCCTTATTTTGTTCCTTATGTATACTCTTGAACAGTATTGATCTCTTCACCATAAAATGTATACTCTTTAATAATATCAGTCTCATCACCATTATAAAATGAGTGTAGACGTTGAACAATAGAATTATAACACATGAAGCTATAGTCTAATTGAGTGATAGGAAAAAAGAGTAACAATTCAACAGTGTAACCAATTGCCAAGACAGGTAATAATGGGGTGAGTGGAAGAGACTAAACAATTACTTGCCAAAGATGTTTTAAGTTTCATTTTTAATGTCCTATTTGGCCCTTTCCAACTCAAGGTTTCTAGGATAGACCTAGTGCTGGTTTCCCTGTTAGTCCTTTGGCAAAGGGCCTCCACCAGGACAAACAAGATCCCACCCAATAAGCAGACCTCATCAATTTGGCATTTGTTCAGATAATCAATATTTTTTTAATCTCAGGAATATTTGAAGTTACATTTTATCTAAGAGGTGTCATAAAGAATTAAGGGACTAGTCATCGAAGATCAACTTGTTACCTTATTTTCTTCACCTATTTTGGAATAGCAGTATGTTTAGGACCATGTAAGTCCACACTTACAGTACATTACTGGAAATCACCCAAATTTTATGAATAACGTTTGGCAGGACATTAAGGAAGTAAATCTACACACCACACATTTTGGAATTTCCTATATTTATCTGACAAAGCAAATGATTAACTGCCTTGATAATAATTGAAGAGGATAATTGACTATGTTGTTTTTAAAAAATGGTCAGCTGAGCTCAATTACTTAAGACATAAAAAAGTTTCGTGTCTTCCCGCAATCAATAACCCTAAAGCCTACAAACAAAAATACAAATGCAAATTTAAGGAAAGATATATCTGCTATGTAATATTTCTGCTGATGATTACAATGAACTATTGTTTCCTCCTTTAACCCAACCAAAGCCATACTGATCCTCTGCAATTGTCATCAAAATCACAATTTGCTATGGTACTTAATAGGTTTTATCTACTTTACAGCCTTTTTTGATTATCGAGGCATGTTACGAATAACACAAATATAACATCAGACATATCTTCTTTATTTTACACGTTCGCTTCTTTAATTCTTCTAATAAATGTATGATTCTATACTACACCTTTTTATTGTCAATCTATTTATGATTTTTCAAATTTTAATTTCACTAATATTTAACATTATATAGTTAAACATCTAACATTAGTTGGATGTTAGATATCTCCTTTCCATCGAGTGAATAGGAAAAAGAAAGAACGGTACCTTGGTTCTTCATCAAGTGGTACACTACTCTGCATCTGAAAAATACGTCCACCTTAAGCTGAGGTATAGTTATTATCTTTTCTAATAACGCAAGCATCTCATCATGCTCACACAACACCAGAAACTGAAGCAAACTGCAATGTGTTCACAGACTCAACAATTTGTCTGTGTCAGCAATAGGTCACGCTGGACTTTTCTATAAGGCTATTGAAAGGGCCATTACTATGGCCTAGCGTGTAGCTGAGGTCATGTAAGCCTCTTCTGCTCCAGCTGAAAGGCAGAAAAGATGTACTTGCATCAATGTTCTTTTATTATTGCACTGTTGTTAGAATGGGAGAATGCATACAAAAGGCAGGTGCACCACACTGCATATTCAAGCAGGATGCTATATCCTTTAAAGCCAAGATCCAACTTTGAATATTCACCCTCACAATTTACTAATTCAAAGCCAGGAGAGAACCTTTCCAGTATATTTAAAGCAGTACTATATAATTTGTTTGTTTATTTATTACTTTTTCATATTTCTAAGCTACTCGGCTCCCTCAAAGAGGGGCACTAGGTGATATACAATACAATGTAACTAATAAATAAAACAACATATAAAAGTTATTATTAGTTATCACTAAAAATTAAATTAGGGTTAAAATTTCAAAATTACAGAATGACAATTAAACATCAAAAGGGGGGGGGGGAATTCTAAGATGGCCATTTAGCGTTCTCAAGGGATTTACTTGTAGATTCATTCATTTATGTCCTTGCTAAATACGTGTTATGTCCTTCTGCTATATGAAAATGTTACATTCATTACATTTTTTTTACATATCTGCAACTGTTTGCTTACAAACCTCAATCTCAATTGAAAAACAATTAAGCTAATTAACTACAAAAGGGGCATCACTGATTGAAAGAGATAAGAAAACTCATATAATCAAATATAGAGAAAGTAAATGTTCCACCAAAATAATATGGTGATGTAAATATCATAGGGTGCAACAATTTAGGCCTTTCCCACAACACCTGAAGTAACAAAATGGTAAAACAAACATAAAATGTAAAGAATTAACTCACAAAACTAGATAAGCATTAATGAAGATGAAATAATTTAATTTTTGAATGCTTTTGAATCTTTAGTTAAAGTTTAAACTTTGGATGTATGTGTGTGTATGCATATGTACATATGCATACATACATACACACACCTACCTACCGATATATCCAAACAAACAAACAGCTTGGTTCACATAGTGTAACAAATATAAATATGCAAAACTTTTTAAAAATAGTCTGTTTTTACCAACTTCCTTGACAAATATTTCACTATCTGAAAACAAATGTTTTGTCTGCACTGAGACAAACCGCTTCACTTAATTTAGGTCTGTTGCATTTTCAAATAAACTATTTTATATTCAAATAAAAATAAAAATAAATGATAAAAAAATAGAAAAAAATAAATAGGGAAAAAGGGTACAAAAAAGCTCCTTTCAAGAGGGGTTTTTCCCTAAATTTTCTCATTTATTTTTTCCGAGTATTAGTATTTTATTTATTTTTATCCTGCTATTATAACTGATTACTTGATAAGCAATTCAAGTCAGTGAACATATAATACTCCTTCTTCCTATTATCCCCACAAAATCCTGTGAGGTGACTTGGACTGAGAGTAACCAAAGTCGACTTTGATGCTTAAAGCAGGACTAGAATTCAGTCTCTAGTTTCCCATCAAATATAACTTTTGAACAGTATTATGCATACATTCTTTATCTATTTCAAAATAGCAAAAATAGTGGACATACATATGTATGATATAGGGACTTAGAGAACTGACACACAAAAATCTGATAAAACATGTAAACTGGTCCAAAACCTATTTGAATATTTGTCATATCCCTTTACCGTATTTCCTCAGCTGAGATTCTATAGAAACATATATTAGTGCATTGCACACTTGACAGAATAAAAAAATCTATGATACTATTTTTATAAAACTATATGAAGATTCTTACAAAAAAAATTATATTGGCCTGCCACCTTGTGGGCAAACCATGCACTTTTTTTTAAGCCCTTTAGGTTTTTTTTTTAATGAATGGCCTTATTGATTTTTTTTCCATTTTAAAAAAGGAATCGGCTTAAGATTAAGTGTTTAGATTTGAAATCTTTTTTTAAAAAAGTATATGAATAGCTTATTAAAAAAAGAACAAAGTAAGGTTTAGTTTTATAATCTATACTGAAGTAAGATTTTATCAATGTTTTGGAAAGTGATCTGAAAGGGAAAAGGTAATTTGGAGATCACACAATTGTGCACACATCTAATTGTAACTGCTCAGTTGTCAGACTCATGTGTTGACTCTAGCAAAAGGCATCTTTGATTTAAGGAAATGCAGACAGGTACAAAAAACATGCCCACCCAAGCTTCTAATTACTTTTCCCATCCTTGCTACAAGCCATATCTTGCACAGAGAAACCTGCTTTTTTGAAATGTTCAAATGGAAGAAATCAGGTTAGGCTTCGCATTGAATTTTATCTTACCTGAATACATGTCTCTCACTAGAGACATTCTTATCAGAAACAGACAAAAACACACTCCACTTTTCTTTTCTTTAGTTCCCTCATCTCTTATGTTGTTAAGCCATGTTTTAGCAATGAAAACAAAAAGGACAGAATGCCTCATACACGGTACAAAATGCTCTCTATTAGCAACAGAGTGCCTATCCGTGCTTGTAATACTAAACAAATCATGGCAAATCTAGATAGCTTACTAAAAAGCAGAGACATCACCCTGCCAACAAAAGTGCGTATAGTCACGGGTATGGTTTTCCCAGTTGCAATGTATGGCTGTGAAAGTTGGACCTTAAGAAAAGCTGAGCGCCAAACAATTGAGGCCTTTGAACTATGGTGCTGGAGAACACTCCTGCGAGTCCCTTGGATTGCAAGGCAAACAGACCTGTCATTCCTAGAGATAAACCTGACTGCTCTTTAGAAGGCCAGATCCTGAAGATGAAACTCAAATATTTTGGCCACCTAATGAGAAAGGAGGACTCACTGGAGAAGAGCCTAATGCTAGGAAAGATTGAGGGCAGAAGAAGAAAGGGACGACAGAGAACGAGGTGGCTGGTTGGAGTCCCTGAAGCAGTAGACGTGAGCTTAAATGGACTCCACAGAATGGTAGAGGACAGGAAGGCCTGGAGAAACATTGTCCATGATGTTGCGATGGGTCAGACACGACTTCGCAATTAATAACAACAACATTTAATGAAATAAACACAGGAGTTCAAGTGATATTCTTTTTTTTTTTTAAATAAGATCTCAGATTTCACATCGTAATGCCTGCTACATCCACAGCAGTCCCCTTAGAAACAGAATAGTGATAAAGCTGAAAGTCGAATTGGGAAAGCAGAGAAATGCCTCCAGCATAGGATGGAATATTATCCTGGTATCTCAAGCTACAAGTCTAATCTTACTTTAGTACATTTTAGGTTTTTCATCTTTTATCCGTGCCAGTTTTGAAAATGAATGCCAAGGTTCAGCTGGAAATGTAGAATAGAATCCTGAATGTGAGCGCAAAGTTACCTTCCATCACGTCAAAGTTAAATACATAATTGCCACGTAACAAAAAGATTTATTCAACAGCAGGGCTTACTTCAGTTGGCCAATTAGTTATAACAAATTCTTTAGCAGGAAGGGAAGAGAGATGTCTTGGGTGAAGGTTGCACTGCCAAAGCACAAGTACAACATTGTACAAACCTTTTACATTTCCACATTGCCTTCTATCCATAACAGCCACTTTCCTCCACAATACCTTTGGTCACATTAAGGTAGACAATGTTTTGGTACACTTCATAAGGCAATAGCATTAATATTTGCATATGAACATTGGAACTGAATTTACCCAATACTCAGGAAGCTGTGGTGCATAAATAAAACCAGTCCACACGTCATTTTGGCCAATGTTCTTTAAGGTGTTCTTTTAACTGAGGGATAGTTGGCAGTTGCTTTTTGCACATGTGGCACTTCAGAGGCAGTGTTAGAAGTTGGGGAGCATTCTTATCCACAGTTACTTTTCCTTTTTTTTTTATCACTGCTATCACATCTGAAGAGGAAAAGAAGAGAGGCATAATACAGGGATCCCCAATCCACGGACCGTATCTATCCCACTCCAAACCTCGTATGAATGGTTTTGGCTACCAATATTTTTCCGTGGATCAAAGGGGCATGGTTTTATATGCTGCCTGTATCCCATGGATGGGGCTTTACCCAGCATGCCAAAAACCAGGCAGCGCAAACAAGCAAAGCCCCATCCATGGGATACAGGCAGCACACGAAACCACACCCCCTCCAGTCCACGGAAAAACCTCTCCATGGAACTGGTCCCTGGTGCCCAAAAGGTTCAAGGCTGCTGGCATAATAGTTGTAGGATTATAGCTCCAGCCATATCCATCCCACTCCAAACCCCATATGAATGATTTTAACTACCAATATTTTTCTCACATCAAACCTTAGAAACTAGAGAGAATTTATGACATTTGACATAATTTTCAGCAATATCTGCAAGCTCACAATCTCAAGGTTCCAGTGACGGGTTGCCCCCAGTTCGGTCCGGTTCGCGCGAATAGGTAGCAGTGACGCTGTGACGTCACCGAACCAGTTCGCAGCGACCCGGGCCCACCTGCGCGCCCCAACTTACCTTTTTTTTGCAAAATCGCCGAAATTAGCGTTCTGCGCATGCGCAGAGCGTTTTTTCAGCGATTTTTCGGGGGAAAAAAGTTTCTGCGGTAGCGTGGTTTACGCGCGCACATGAGCGAAGCAAGCCCACGCGCGCAAATTTCGTGCGCGCACGCACACACACGCTCACAAAGAGAACCGGTAGTGAAGGTGGGTAGAACCCACCCCTGCAAGGTTCTTTATATTAATGCCAAAATTAGCATCCAGAAAATGGCTGTGTTTCTGGAGCAAACATCCAAAAAATGTTTGGTATGAATGAGTTGTCCAAAAATTTGCTCTGAAAGAATCTTATAATCCAGTCAAACTGGGCAGCGGCCACATTTGTTTAACTGTGTCTGAGCTTTTCAAATATATGTATAGGGAAGATGTCTTTCCTTACAAGAAGGGAGGGAAGCAGAATTCTCCCACGTTTTTACTTTCCATGGCCCGGGAGAACCTTTGCAAGGGAACACCTGCCTTGCCTCAATTCTTTTAGTGCTAAAACTAGATATACTTTACCTGTCCACTTGCTTTCTATGGGACTGGTGCAGGAACTTTATTAAACCAACAGGGCGGTAGCTATTCAATTACTTTGATCTTAAGTTATAGGAAGAAACCCAAGTCTGAATAGGCATAGAAATTAAAAGAGCCTATATTATTACCTGTTGAATCCAAGAAGTAATTGGTTGTGAAAGAATTCCAATGCTTCTTGGTTTTAAACCACTTAGAATCAAAGTCTTGGCTAATGACATGAAGATGTAGCTGGCTAAGAAAATAAGCAAAAATGATAACTAGGATTGATATCATTACAACAAAAACAATGTATTAAAACAGCATTTTTACTAACAAAAGATATAGGCCAGAAGGCAGCATTTCTTCTAATGCATGTTTGAAAGGAGGTTAGCACACCTTAGTTCTGCCTTACCTCATGCTGGGAATGGCATGGTAGCCTAGTCTGAAGCGCAGGTTGTCTTTCTCCAGGCACTGCTGGATTATCATTTCTCCAACCTTGTGCATATGTTCCAACAGTTCAAGGTGCTCATGAGTTACTGCAAATAAAGTGGAAATGGATTTCCAGGGCAACACTAACCAGTGATAGCGAGCTTTGGGATATTTATCCTTTATAACTACAACTTGTTCATCCTTGTAAACCTAACAGATAGGGAAGAAAATGCATCAGAATTAACAATGATGTTAATATTCTCATGCTTGTCAGTCTTGAAGCAAAACAACATGAAAACCTTACCTGCATGTCTGGGTTTTGCATAGAAACCTTCAGACCTTGAGCCCAGTATGGCATACATTCCTACAGGACAAACAGAAGAATCTAAATACATTGAGATAGATTAGGTAGGTAGGTAGGTAGATAATTAAAACTACAAAATGTATCTTGAGTCCAGTAGGAAAGACTTCCTACTACTTAACTAACCAAGCTTCAGATTGCAATCTTAAATTTAATTTGTGCTTCTGAATAGCTAAAATAATTTTAAGAGGCATTTAAATACTTTTCAGAGTATACTTAATGCTAAAACACTTATCACTTTGAGACTGCTCCCAAGAGAAACAAATATAACTCAATAGGCAGAATGTACCTTACCCAAAACTAAGAGCAATTCAGATAGTGCCTGCCCCCAGGTGGTGACCTAGTTCAAAATGCCAGTCACTTGTACGCTCTAAACTCCAAAAGCATTCTAAGTACTTTTTCCTGCTCCCTAGATAATTATGAGTCTTGAATTAACCTCTCTTAATGATGGCTTTATCAGCAGAACACCAAATAAAGGTTTCCTTCTGCCTATCAGGGATTGTGTGTGGGTCAAAGTGGGGGTATTTCAGTCTGTCTTCATTCAAATGTTATGGCTCCTCAAAAAAAAATATCTGGCAATTATTAGCAGGAGTATTGGGAATTCTCTTAAGAACTCCATTCCTCATGTAAGAGCAAGAAACAATAACTTGAAAGAGTGAAAGGAAGATTGTTTGCTTGCATTACTAAACCAGGGAGAGTGGTTCATTCTCTGTTTATATACTTGCTTGCCTGTCAGTATTGGTGGGAGTGAAGAAAAGCTGAGGTTCGGGCGGGCGAGGGGGGGAAGAACGGCCTTGGTTGAGGTCCTATAGACCGAAGGCTCTCCTTGCCTACCTTCCTGTGTTCAGTTTTGCAACACCAATTGCTCTCATTTCTTGGCTTACCATTTTGGTAGAAGAGCTTTCAAGTGAAGAAACAGGATTGACATCTGTCACCTCGTTGTACAAATTGTAGTTTTGCAGCTCCACCTGGTCTGTTTTTATTTGTTTTCCAGATAAGCTTTCCACATTTTTGTTCTCAGGTTCACTGTGTGGCCTTTTTTCACTTTTTTCACCAAGTTTCTTGTTTTCCCGACCGGCACATGTGCCCATTTCCTCCAAGAATTGTACAGTGTATGGATACAATTTATTGACAATATGGAGAACCTGTCCTGGCTTCAGTTTTGTTTCTTGATCTTTGCCAACATCCACTAGATCAATACTGGTTGGATTGACTCCTATCTTGAAAAAAAAAGTCAAAATTACTCGTTAATATTTGCTCTCCCTGAAAGTCAGGATCCCTGATTGTGATAACTTATAAAATCAGGGATCCCTGACTCCAGGGCCATGAACCAGTACCGATCCATGGCCTATTAGGGATGGGCCATACAAGTGGTGGGTGAATGAGCAAAGTTTTATCTGCACATGTGTGAGATCCAGGTTGCACATGAAACCATGCCCCTCCTGTCCTTGGAATACAATTTTTCTTCCAAAACTGATCCCTGGTGCCAGAAAGGTTGGGGACCACTGTATTAAATAATTAAAATAGACCATCTCATTTCCAGAGGAAGATGGTAGACTTGAGACAGCTCCATAGAAAAATAAATTTTATACAATACTAATATGAAGTTAAATAGTGCAACGAAAGCTAGGATGTATTAAAATGATGGCTTTTTTTTTTTTGCTTTAAAGCATCTACCCTCCTGAAGTTATCACCAGTTTCCTCAAAATATGTATATATAATCAAATAGTGAAAATCTTGTAATATAGGAGAGTGTTATGAGAACCAACAACTGGGTTGAAAAAAGGTTGATTCTTATAATTATTCATATTTTAATTCTTAATTCTTAACTAAGGAAACAAAAGTGAGAAACTCAAGGTGCTATACCATAAACTATACTTTTGTTTTTGCAAAATATTACGTTTTATGTAATGTTCCTACCAAGACCAGCTAGATAGCTCTAGGTTAAATATCCTTTAATCTGGATTTATGCACTAAAGTACCGGTACTTAAAGGTTTAAGAAATATTTGTCAATCCATTGAAAATTGACAGGAATAAAGCAGTTTATTTCAGACTGAATTGCTATCCCATACTGATTAACTTGGGAGTAAGTCCCACAGAAACAGCGGGGCTTACTGCTGTGACAATACACATAGAACAGCATTCTAATCCTCCTATAAAGAACAAGGAAATCACAGAAATTTAGCTTTACTTTCTGGATTGGAGCAAATAATTCTGAATGAAGTCTGTTATATGTTAAAGAAGACAGAGGATTTCCACCAAATGGAATGGATCTTAACAGGTGTACTAAAATAATGAAGTTCAATAAAGTTCAAAGTTAATAAAAGTAAACAAAGGAAGTTTCTTGTGAATCCACAAAAATCTAATTTTAGTTAGAGAAGGCAACTAACTCTCTTGCTTTATTAATCTCGGTGGAAGCAAATTGAGCAAAAGGGAAACCATGCTAGAGAGTTCCTATTTTTTTAAAAGAAAAAAAGAAAAAGAAGGCAAGCTTTCATTCTTTTGTGTCTGTAGTTCAGTTTATAGTGTGGGTTCAAATTAGCCTGAATAGTCTCCTGGTTTCCCTTTGGAAAATTCTGGGAACTGTAGTTTTATAAAGCATTTCGTGAGCCTTTTATTACAAAACATCAAGCCATGACCCCTATGCAGAACCCAGTCATTTGGTCAAGAATTTTGACAAGCAAACTCATTAGGGTCTGACTTAAATGTGGAATGTACAATTTCCTCAAAACTTAGTGCAGAAAGTCACTTACCCCTCCCACTTTTTAACAACTTGAAGGATTTCAGTATTTTGTTTGAATCTTGATGTGATACTGAATCCAAAAACAAAGTTTGAAGAGGTGTAGAGTACATAGAATCTGCTTCCTAATAAAGCTGCTTTGCAGTAAGACAAATTGAGGATTGTTTTGTTTGGGCTTAGCCTGGTTTATAAATCCAGTCACTATGGCTTGCACATTGTGGATTATTATTAAAAGCATTTATTACATTTATAAAACACCCAATCATTTTAATTCCTTGGATTTAACATGTAAACCTAACTACTAATGGTTTGTAAAATACATTTTATAGTGTATCATGTTTTATAAACTCAGTGAATATACTGATTCAATAAGCCCTCCTTAAATCATAGCTATGGGGACACAGTGGCTCAGAGACGCTGAGCTTGTCGATCGAAAGGTTGGCAGTTCAGCGGTTCAAATCCCTAGTGCCCCGTTAACGGGGTGAGCTCCCGTTCCTTGTCCCAGCTTCTGCCAACCTAGCAGTTTGAAAGCACGTAAAAAATGCAAGTAG
>JANHFM010007511.1:25084-35765 GCA_032468115.1 Grayia smithii | reverse complement strand
TCCTTCCCCTGCCACGCCCACCAAGCCACGCCCACAGAACCGGTAGTAACAAAATTTAGATTTCACCCCTGGCCTACAGCTATAGCTACATGTTGCAATAATGGCATATTTGAAATACAGCAATAGCACATAGACATATACTGCTTCATAATGCTTTACAGCCCTCTCTAAGCGGTTTACAGAGTCAGCATATTGCCCCCAACAATCTGGATCCTCATTTTACCAATCTCAGAAAGATGGAAGGCTGAATCAACCTTGAGCCGGTCAGAATCAAACTCCTGGAGTGAGCAGTGAGTCAGCCTGCAATACTGCATTCTAACCACTGTGCCACCAATGCTGTTCTATAAAGAAGATTGGCTGAAGTTGCTAGAGAAAATTGACTACACTTAATACTATAGGGAGAAAAACATTATTTTTCTCCAGCAAAAGACTATTTTGCCAAGGATGAGCTGTTGGGCTCTTTTAGCTTGGATTGTAGCTCTGTTGGTGGAGTAAGATAACCTTCTCTTTGCATCAAATCATGGCAATAAAGCAGGGGGAATCTGAGACTTGGTCACTGGTAGTCCTTGATTTTCAAGCACAACTGAACCAGGGGTGGGTTCTACTTACCTTTATATGGGTTCTCTTCATGCACGCGCTTTGCGCATTCGCCGCAAGTGCTCGCTTTTCTCGTGTGCACGCATGCTGAATGCGTGCTCCGCACATGTGCAGTAAGTATTCTACCTGAAAAAAACCTCAAAGGAAGCGCTCTGTGCATGTGCAGACCAGAAAAACAGAGAAAAACGGACAAAAAAAGTAAGTACAGGCACGCGGGTGGGCCCAGCTCCCAGCCGTGGAGAACTGGTTTGGTGACGTCACAACGTCATCACTACCGGATCGTGTGAACCGGGCCGAACCGGGAGCAACCCACCACTGAACTGAACCCGACATTTCCATTTCTAAGCAAGGCAGTTGTTACGAGAGTTGTGCCTAATTTTACAACCTTTTTTTTGCCACAGTTGTTAAGCAAATCACAGCAATTGTTAAGTGAATCTGTGTTTGTTAAGAGAGTCCAGCTTCTTTCATTAACTTTGCTTTTTGGAAAATGGTCTGGGAAGGTTACAAATGGTGACCACATGACCATGGGACAATGCAACAGTCATAAGTACATGCCAGGTGCCAAACTCCCAAATTTTGATCATGAGACCATGGAGATGCTGTAGCGGCTGTAAGTGTGAAAAACCAGTCATAAATCATGTTTTTCAGTGGTGTTGAACAGTCAATAAATGAATGGCTATAAGTTGAGAACTGTTTGTATACATACTTGGTGACAGCAACACAGCAAGAAAAAGATGAAGGGTGTCATTTAGTTAATGCTGATAGGTTTATATTACTAGTCTGAAAGAGCTTTCACAATACAAGGACAGAGAAGATCGATAATACACTTTATATCTTCTCTCTGGTCGCTCAGGATCACAGGGGTTGCTTCTTATTGTGCCTGCATGCTCCCAACGCAAGAAATTAATTGATTTCCAAGCTGTTTATTGCATCCCCAAAAGTTACTTCGTTTGCCAGGCTTTGGAGCCAGCTTGATTCACTCTCAGTCTCAAGTGCCCATCACCTTTCTGTTTTAGATATTAGACAGAAAATTAGACAAACGTCTACCCTGTTCTTCACAGGTCTTTGAATGATTACCAGCAGGAAGGATGATAGGGTGGGATAATCTATATTCTGTAGAGGAGCCAGGCAGCTCTGTTTCTTCCTGTAAACAGGCTAGAGCCGGGGACCAGGTATTGCTGAAAATATCTCCTCCAACGGAATTGCATTTCTATTAGTCAACCAATCCAGATGTTTATATTCTTCCCCAAATCGCTTCTACGCTCTCAGGGAAAACAAACAAAAGCATAGGGTTTGGAGTACCTTTTCTGTGGCAGTCCCTTCCTTTTGAAAGACCACTCCCATTAAAATTCTACAGGCCCTTATATGTTTAACCTTTCAGAAAGCTGTAAAGTACTGGCTTCTACCCCCAAGCATTGGCTTAAGGTGAAGTTTGTTGTGGGTTGGAAGCAGTGGTGGGTTTCACTTACTTTTGCTACTGGTTCGTTCACGTGTGCGCCATTTCTGCGCATGCGCAGAGTATATTTGATGACGTCTGGGTGGATGGGCAGAGCCTCCCGCTGCCACTACTACCAGTTCTCCCGAACTGGGGTGAACTGGTAGCAACCCACCATTAGTTGGAAGAGTTTGTTATGGGTTGCCATCCAGAGAGATTGGTTTTGGTGCCAGCTTTTCTTGTTGTTTCTGTTGCTATTGACTTCTGCTTTTTCAATTTTTTGTGTGTAACATTGTTTCTATATTATTGTTGTGAGCCACCTCAAGTTCTAATTTTAAGATGGGTAGCCATACAAGCTCAAAAATAAAAACATAGTATACAATTATATACTTTCTTAGCTTGGGAGAAAATGGAATTAGGTATGAGGAGAGGAACTATACTCTCCAGTCTTTGTCTTGATGTTTGTCCTCTTTCTTTTTTTCCCCTTTTTTTTCTTTTCTTTTCTTTTTGTCTCTCCCTTTCTTACCCCTTTGTCTTTTTATTGTGTGTCGTATTCATTTCCTTCCTTTTTTTCTTTTTTTTTTAAAGAAATGTAAGATTCAATAATTGTTTCCTTGTAAATATTTATTGTACTGCATATGTTTCTTTTTTATGTTTGAAAACTTAATAAATACTATTTTTAAAAAATAAAATAAAATAAACAATTCACTGATCTTATCACCTGTTATACAGGTAGTCCTTAACTTACAACAGTGACTGTTAGTGACTGTTCAAAGTCACAATGCACTAAAAAAAGTGACTTATGACCGTTTTTCACATTTATGACTATTGCAGCATCCCTGTGGTCACATGCTCAAAATTCAGAGGCTTGGCAAATGACTCATATTTATGACGGTTGCAGGGTCCCAGGGTCATGTGATTACAACCTTCTGACAACCAGAGTCAATGGGGAAGCCAGATTCACTTAACATCCATGTGACTAATTAACAACTGAAGTGATTCACTTAACAACTGTGGCAAGAAAGGTCATAAAATGGGGCAAACCCCACTTAACAACTATCTTGCTTAACAACATAAATTTTGGGCTCAATTATGGTCATGAATCGAGGAGTACCGTATCTGTATTACTTATGCTTTTTAATGTACACAATTCCTCACATTTATTTTGCAAGCAGTACAGCTTAAAAATTTCTGAACTAAAACTAAAACGATAATCTTATTTGGCAAAATATGATCCTCTATTTGAGTTTCTCCTGTATAGTTCTGAGTGCTGTAAAACTTTAGTTTTTTTAATATATCTATCAAATTTTTACATTGAATCTTCCCTGAGTGATTCTGGGCAGATTACAGGTAAAAATGAAAGTGCTGACTTGTTCCTGTGTCTGCCAAATTGTCAGCCAAAATTAAGGTTGGTAATTTGGTAATTGCCACCTCTCAGCATTCTGGAATATTCCAGATTGGAGAAGGCTGTATGATACTGAAAGATCTTTTTGAGCCTTTTCTGGCTTAGCGGCTGGACTCAGTTACTTCCCCAGGGTAAACATCTACCCATCCAAGACTGTTATGGAATTCAGGCAAATAATGGATATAACTGTCTTCTAATGAAGAACAATGTCTTCTAGTGAATTTTTCTTTCTCCTTCACCAATATTCTCATTGTTCTAGTTGCAGATGTTGCAGATTGGAGTTTCATCTTTGAAGATAGTATGGGTCTTGGTTTTCTGACTGTTTTATTTAAACTGCAAAATTATCTCTACTGTTAAATGTTTAGAAGTTAAGCCACAATGGAAATAACAATTTCTTTATTAAAGCCATTGCAAATATTTGGAATTGATTTAACAAAATATTATTCCTGCTGAATAAGAGTCTTACAGATTGCCTCATTCTTTTCTGGAAAGCAAAAGTATGATTTTTTTTTTTTACCAGCAGAATTGTGGCATAATCAGAATTAGATGCCCACTGCAAATTTTAAAGTTTCTTAAATAAGGGAGAATTGAAGAAGTGGAATCATTTTCCTGCTTATTATTTCTTCCCCTGAAAATCAGTATATTTATTGCTCTTTTGAGATGCACTGTTATTGCATCCCCATATTTCAAAA
The DNA here is from genome assembly GCA_032468115.1 of Grayia smithii. NCBI lineage: Eukaryota > Metazoa > Chordata > Lepidosauria > Squamata > Grayiidae > Grayia > Grayia smithii. Next base: position 31,636 of record JANHFM010007511.1, on the reverse strand, counting down.
AGGATGCCATATAAATGTCATTTCATTTTGTTGTGATGCCTGCAATTTTACTCCTCCTTGTAATAAATGATGAGATTAGTTATAAGCAGTCATGTTTTATTTGCCTGACATCTCTTTCTTCTTCTAAATGCAGCCCAGTTATACACATCTGCTTTTGATTAACGTGCTTCATAGAGGAAGCAACTTTGCCAGTGTCCTGGGTCAAACAGGAGTCTAATGGCAAACAAAGTTTAGACTAATTTATATGGCAGGGGTTGCAGGGAAGCTACTCAAAAACTTTGCCTGAGGCCAATTGGCATAGACTTTCTATTAGCAGTCCAACATCCATGTTCTGGCAAGGGCTCTACACCTGACATGAATGAATTATTAATGAATTATTGATGAATATTGAATTAATAATTCAATTATTGATGAATGAATTATTAATGAATTATTTATAATTAACATGGGCTTAATTCTATGTGTATCTTCATAATAGGTGCATGATTTAATGTCCAACAAGCTCCTAACAAGCCTGTATGGTGAAGACAGGTTTTGCCTATCACAAAATCTACAAAACTTCCTAAACAAGCTTTCCTTAATTAGACATATTGTAGATTTGGATATCGGTATAGCTTTTTTGATACTTCTATGGAATGGCAATTTATAATAGCATGTAGTTCTTTGCTTGATCTAAGGGCAATCTAAATTGCTTCTCTCCTAAACTCTACCCAATTTTTCTTAAGCAAATTTAAGAAATTCTGGTTCAGTTTCTAATGGATTGGTAATAGGCTTGGGTTGATGTTCACTCTGGACTATTGACTATTAGAAGTTCTCTAATAGTTGACTATACCTTGTTCTCCTCTTTCTTCCATTCTCACCCATGTAGGGAAAGCAAACCTCATTGACAATTCTGTGTGGACTAATCTACTATTGCCTGCTTTTTCTTCCTCACTAGTCTTCATGACTTTCCTTTGATTTCCTAGATATTTATGATGCATGGATACCTTTGCATCCCCTTCTGAAATTGTCATTTTCTTCTTTTCTTTCCTTAAAGTAGAATCACTGTTCTGGTGGTACAATAATCAAAACAATAGGGAAGTTCTTGAGTATCATTTAACATAATTCCTGGAAGTTTAGCTTCCAGTTACTGATTTAATTTGTATTGACCACTGTAATTGTGCAATTAACAGTAGTAAAAAGACTGCTTTACTGTATTATTCAAGCAATTTAATTCCATATAAGATTTAAATTAGATGCCAACAAAAGATACTGCATAACAGGAGTGGGCAACTAAGACCTGTGGACTTCAACTCCCAGAATTCCTGAGCCAGTATAGGAAATACACATATTCTCTTCTATGAGCTATTTTGTTGATCAGTTGCTAAGTTGTTTCTGACTCTTCATGATCCCATTGTCAACAGCACACCGGACTTCTCTGTCCTCCAGTGTCTCCTGGAGTTTGCCGAAATTTATGTTCATTATTTTGATCACACTATCTAGCCATCCCATCCTCTGCCGTCCCCTTCTCCTTTTGCCTTCAATCTTTCCCAACATCAAGGTATTTTCTAATGAATCCTCTCTTCTCATTAAGTGGCCAAAGTATTTGAGCTTCAGCTTCAGTATCTGTCCTTCAAAAGAACAATCAGGGTTGATTTCCTTTATGGTTGACTCATTTGATTTCCTTGCAGTCCAAGGGACTCTTAAGAGTCTTCTCCAGTGCCAACAATTCAAAAGCATCAACTCTTCAGCCTTCAGCCTTCCTTATGGTACAACTCTCACAGCCATGCATTACTACAGGTAGTTTTTGATTTACAAACATAACTAAGGCCAAAATTTCTGTTGCTAAGTGAGACGTTTGTTAAGTGAGTTTTGCCCCATTTTATGACCTTTCTTGCCACAGTTGTTAAGTGAATCACTACAGTTGTTAAGTTAGTAACACAGTTATTAAATGAATCTGGTTTCCCTATTGACTTTGCTTGTTAGAAGGTTACAAAAGGTGATCACATGACCCCAGGACACTGCAACCATCATAAATATGAATCAGTTCCCAAGCCTCTGAATTTTGATCATGTGACCATGGGGATGCTGCCATGGTCGTAAGTGTGAAAAATACTCACAAGTCACTTTTTTCAGTGCTGTTGTAACTCCGAACAGTCACTAAATCAATTGTTGTAAGCCAAGGTCTATCTGTACTGGGAAAATCATAGCTTTGACCGTCCCAAAGGTGCTTTTTCAAGAGGTAAGTGGACTTTCCGTTTTTTTTCTTTGAAGACATTTTGTTTCTCATTCAAGAAGCTTCTTCAACTGATGAGAAACGAAATGTCTTCAAAGAAAAAAAACAAAAAGTCCTCTTGCCTCTTGAAAAAGCATCTTTGGGACAACCATGATGTGGATAACTAAGAATCTCCATAGACATAGCTTTGACTGTATGGAACATAGTCAGCAAGGAGTTGTCTCTGCTTTTTAATATGCTGTCTAGGTTTGCCATAGTTTTCCTCCTAAGAAGGAAGAGTTTTTTTAATTTCATGGCTGCAGTCACTGTCTGCAGTGATCTTAGAGCCCAAGAAAATAAAATCTGTCACTGCTTCCATTTCTTCCCCTTCTATTTGCCAGGAAGTGATGGGACTGAATGCCATGATCTTTTAATGTTGTGTTTCAAGCCAATTTTTGCACTCTCCTCTTTTACTCTTATCAAGAGGTTCTTTAGTTCCTTTTCACTTTCTGCCACGAGAGTGGTGCCATCTGCATATCTGACACCTTTAATATTTCTTCCGGCAAACTTAATTCTGGCTTGTGATTCATCGAGCCCATCATTTTGCATGATATATATTCTGCATATAAGTTAAATAAGCATGGTGACAATATACAGCTTTGTTGTACTCCTTTCCCTATTTTGAACAATGAGTTGTTCCATGTCCGATTTTAACTGTTACTTCTTGAACTGCATACAGGTTTCTCATGAGACAAGTTTTCTGGAACTCCTTTGTTTTCTCTATAATCCAGCGAATATTGGTAATTTGATCTCTAGTTCCTCTGTCTCTTCGAAACCCAGCTTGTGTTTCTGGTAGTTCTCAGTTCACATGCTGCTGAAGCTTAGCTTGTGGGATTTTGATCATAACCTGGCTAGAGTGTGAAATGTGTGCAATGTGAACATTCTTTGGTATTGCCCTTTTTTTGGGATTTGAACATAAACAGACCTGTGGCTGCTGTTATTTTTTAAACTTTTCTGGCATTTGTTATGCAACATTAACAGTATTTTAACAGCATCATCTTTTAGGATTTTAAATAGCTCAGCTGGAATAACAGCTTTGTGGTTGGCAATGCTTCCTAAGGACTTGGCTTCATACTCCAGGATGTCTGGCTCAGAGTCAGTGAAAATAAAAATTAAATAAAAATTTAAAAAGCAGAGGGAAGGAATTTAATGGCAGAAATTAAAATATACAAATTTGACGATGTTTGAGGATGTTATAAATTGTATAAATTTTGGCTCGGTCAATACTTTGTTCAGAGAAAATGCACTGTTTGTTTGTGTTTATGTCAAAAAAACCAATAATTTTTTTTACAAAAAAAAGAGTCAGTGATCACTCCATCATGGTTATCAGGGACATTAAGATTTTTCTTGTATAATTCTTCTGTGTATTCTTGCCATCTTTTCTCAATCTCTTTGAAAGCTCCAATTGTTTGCTGCCATCAAGTGGTCACTGGCATTTTTACAGTTCAGATATAGCAGATCTAGTTTAAAGTAAATCCCTTGAAAAAAGCTTATGTTTTCTATACTCCTATGATCCTTAAGCGAAAGGCAAGAGAGAAAGCGAAAGGTAAGAGAGAAAGAGAAAGATCCTGAAGATGAAAGTCAAATATTTTGGCCACCTAATGAGAAAGGAGGACTCACTGGAGAAGAGCCTAATGCTAGGAAAGATTGAGGGCAAAAGAAGAAGGGGGACGACAGAGAACGAGGTGGATGGATGGAGTCACTGAAGCAGTAGGTGTGAACTTAAATGGAGGCCTGGAGGAAGTCCATGGGGTTGTGATGGGTCGGATACGACTTCTCAACTAACAACAACAATTCATCATTGTTTGTGTGAAAAAATAAAGTAAGTTATAATGAAATAAAAAGCATAATCCTGACAAGAAAATCACTTAAGCTAATCTTACACCTTCCAGTTGTGATTGCTAGTGTATTTCCATACCCATGTTAGCTGGAAAGTACAACCTCCAAATATGTTGATATGGTTATCATCAGTTGGGAAAGCTGTTATTTCACAGTATACATGACCCCAAGAAAACCTTGAGGAACAGATTTGAGGTTGTTCAAATGATTTGCACTGATAAACATGAAACTCTAGTTTGAAATTCCACTATACTACAGTAAGCCCATCTTAAAAAGTAGGACTTATTGTATAATAAACACAATAAAAAGAATAAAATAAAAGGATGCATATGCTATGCCTGCCAAAAAAGTAAATCCGTTTTAATAAAAAAAAACAAGAATTTATATGCTGCTTTTTAAAATAAACATTTCTTCCAGTGGAGTTTACAGTTACTATCGTAAAGTCCTGTTACAAAGCATCTTAAAACCATTATCTAAAAACATTGAACAGGAACATAAAACAATTCTTCATCCCTTTTAATAAAACTTTCAAAACAGAATTTTTTAGTGACAAGTCTATTTCCTTAAATGTCTGAGATGAATAATTGTATAAATCACATATATAATTGGGGATGATAATAAACATTTCTCTAAGCAGGGATTTTCATGGAGTCTGTAAAAAATCTAAGTCAAGCTATTTTGAATTTCAAATGTTTTATTTCAATGAAGCTGGTTCAGTGTTAAAATGTTTCAGGTTAAAACAGCTGTTTGAAAGTGGCATTTTGAATTTAAAACTTGCAGATGTATAAACTTTCATTTTTATTATGTACCAATAAAAAACTGAAATGCAATAATGCAACATTTGGTAGCCTAATGGTCTCATTTTAAATAAAAATTTTGATCAGGAGCTGTTGTTTATTTATCTCCAAATTCTTACTGAATAGCTGCCGGACGTACATTGAATGACAAATCCCTGTTTGTTGTTGACTTTTTCTTCAATCAAGCATGACTTTCAGTATCAGAAGACTACATTATGAACATATAATTGTATGAGTAGATTAATGGTAAAATATTAAAACTTTCAAACTATCAAAACTTATTCTTCAGAATAAGTTACCATTTGGACCCCATAGTCATATGGATGCAGTTTAAAATGTTTTCATAAATGACCAATTGTGGTAAATATTCCCAATTGTTTTAATTTACAAACAAAAAGTCTTTAAAAAATGAAAGTGATGATCTGTCAATAGATCAAAATATTCATAAACATTCCTATGTCACAAAATAATTTGTTCACATGTAATCTACCGATGAACTGTTATCACAACTTTTTGTATACCTATTTTAGAATAATTAAGATTTTTTTATTTTGAAATTACTTTCTTACTTTGTAAAGATGGATAACCGATCAGTTCTTGAAGGTTTTGCATCGACTGCATCAGCATAATCATTTTTAGTATCTTCAGCCATCAGTGGCAACACAGGAATAGGTATCTTCTGCCAATATTTAGATAAGCAACAAACTCTAAAATCAATATTCGTACAATTAGTATCATTTTACATAGCATGATATATTTCTATTTTTTTTTTTTAAAGTGAATCTTTAAAGAACTGTATCTTTTCTTGGGAACGTAGCAGCATGTTTGGAATTAAGGCGTATACAATTCAATGGAATTTGCTTTAAGGTTGAGCTTTCATGAGCTTTGAAACATTTTGGGAGATTGAATATGAAGTACTGCACAGCTCTTAATGTTTAGCATGTTATAGAAAGAAATAATTAAAAAAGCAATTTATAATTTACATGGACAAATGGATGTCCATTCAAACAAATAATAGTGTTATTTTCTGAATCAACTTCTTGTATACTTTTTTCAGTAAGAAACTTTTCACTTTATTTCATATCTAAAAATATTGAAATTTTCAAGATACAAGCTGATTTAAACATCAATTGTTTACTATAGTGCAGGGTGGATAAAGATTGATGATTTTTTTTAATTAAATTTTTTTTATTTAAATTGGATTTTTTTTATTTTTATCAAATTTATTTTAATAAAATACCTTTGGAGTAAAAATCTATCTAAAGATAGTTTTTATTTAAAGTACATTAATAATTTAGTTTATTCAGCATGAAATGGAGCTTAGTTATGTACCATGAGGCTATATATTCTGCAATATTTGCATTTTTGGTAAACTCATTCAATCAATCCAAGCTCTGCAATCTGAGATAACAGGCACTGCATTAATGCATTCACACAATTTCATAGTTACCATGAGATAAATCATAAAACAAAGTTCAGGAATATTCTTTTATCTCATTGTTTTGCAAATCTATGTACACTACGAAGTGTATGATTGTTTGAAGAGAAATGCATCTGTATCAACAGGCTCTAACTATGAGTAAGAAGGGCAAGCAGTAAAAATGAAAGTGAAACCTTCTAAGCAGCTTATAAATATAATATTAAAGAGCACCTGTCATTTCA
>JANHFM010007511.1:13648-24984 GCA_032468115.1 Grayia smithii | reverse complement strand
GGCAAGCAGTAAAAATGAAAGTGAAACCTTCTAAGCAGCTTATAAATATAATATTAAAGAGCACCTGTCATTTCAGACCCGTCATGGCAGTGCCTGTTACTGTTATGGAGATTAGGAGATATCACTTGGATAACTGCAGGTACCTAAATAATTCCAGTCATACCTCCATAAAACAAAAAGTCTACTGGACTAGGAATAGCTCAACTTGTTTGGAATTATTCTGCTTCTACAAACAGAATCTTGCCTGCCTTTACAATATCCTTATCAATTTGGAAAGGAGAATCTATCCTGAAAGCCTCTGCATTATCCCAGCTTCTGCTGCAGCACTCTTATTTCTTAATGGGATAGTTGCAAAGTACTAAAAGCACCAGAGGCAATTCTCCCAGATCCTTATCTTATGTATTGCCTTACAGCTATTAAATAAGCAGCATGTTTTGGACTTTGCCACCAGGTGGCTCTGATTAGAAGACTGTGACAACAGAAGAGCCATTATGACCCCATAACTGGCTGGGCAAAGAGCAACTCCCAGAGGGTTTCTTTTCTTTTCATACAGAAAATTAACTTTTTGTTTCACTTCTGTTCCCAAGTTCTTTTTCTTTCATTTTAACCAGAAACCTTGAAAATGTATCCTGGATAATTTCATCAGTTGATCTTTATCAGCTTTTTTTTTCCCCATCAGAAAATAGGAAAGAATGCTTCAGTTAATAAAATAGGGGGAAATTATATAATAGATCCCTCCTTCTTTTCTAGCAAGCACCCCGTTTTGTGTCCATCAGTTGGAGACAAGCAAGAAGCTGCAATTCTACAACACACTAAACCACAAAGGTTTTGTTTCTTGTATAAACCCAGACTGTAGATACCCTATAGTTTTTCATGTTGTGCAATTCTAATCCGTTGAGTGAACCATGGATTAGTTAGTTAACCAACCATGGGTAACTTTATCAGATCAATGCAACCATGATAGCATGTTTGAAGAGCTGGTCCCAAGCATTTTAGTATGGAAAACGGAAATACATAAGTATCTTGCACTTTAATCCACATTTTCCTAGCAGAAATTTCCCAGACCCCTTTTCTGTACCACGGAAAAGGAACACGACGCGTTATTTTCTAGAATGGCGATCTGATACCGACCGAAGAGGATTAGCTGCATGAAACTAATCAGGTAGAAGTCCAACAGGTGCAACTTTCATTATTAGTTTTTAAAAGCAAAAAGGGCAACTCTCTGCACGAATAAGTGCGAAGTGGTGGGAGGGAGAGAAACAAAGACTGCAAGATTCCATCACTTTTCGAAGGTTCTTACGAGCAAGTTTTTGGTCACAAAATGTTTAACAGCGAATTAAAGCACAACGAAAAGAGCTTAAGCACAGGGTTGTTGTTTTTTTTTAAGTTTTGAAAAAGGCCCGTCATCTACTACGGAGTTTCCGAAGTCCAGAGAAATTGGCATGGAGGTGGGAATCGAGCCTTCGGGAAAAATTTGAGGTTCTTTCTCGAAATAAGCTATACTTGCCCGCCTGATGCCCGCGGCGAACAGCTCCCCAGTCCTCTCGCTTTGTCTGCTGTCCGGAACGCTACGTCGAAGGGAAAAACGAAAGTAAATGGTCAGAAAACTTTACTCCCTGCGGCAACCCAGGAAGTTACCGCGGAGAGACTTGAATTTAGCGATCCGCCTTCCCGGTCGGCCAGCCAAGTCTCTATAGCGCCTCCTTTGGGCTGAGCATGGAACAAGCATTTGTTTTCACAACCTGCCTGTGGCTTCGCCCTTTCCTCCCCCCTCAATCCAGGCAGCTGAATTTCAGTTTTCACCAGCCGGATTTTCCCCCCTTTAGGAATAAACTGCTTTTTCGTCTAGTCATGGTCAGTTCTGTCATCCTCACATATCTGGAGAGGACCAAGTTAAGGAAGGAGACATGCTTTTCCGGCAATAGATAAAGTTTGAATTAGCAATGAAGGGAGAAAATCTGAATTTACTTCTTCCTAGTGTTATTCCCGCGCTATGGTAGGGTCCTCTTAAGAGAGAAAATCTAATTAAATGAAGATGTTCAAAGTTACAACGACATTGAAAAAGAAAAGAGTTGTGACCATTTTTCACACTTAGGACCATTGCTGAATCCCATGGTCATGTGATCAAACTTCGGACTCTTGGCAATTGACTCATACTTATAATGATTGCAGGGTCCTGGATTATGTGACCACCTTTTGCTACCTTCTGATAAGCAAAGTCAGTGGGAAAGCCAAGTTCATTTAATAATTGTGTCATTAACTGAAGTTAACAAGTGGCAAGAAAAGTCGTAAAATGAAGCAAAATTCACTTAACAAATGTCTTGCTTAGCAACAGTAATTTTGGTCTCAATTGTCATAAATTGAGGGCTAACTACTCCTGAAGACAAATAGATATTCAGTAAGACAACTTGAAAGGAAGTTACCGGTAAATCTTTCTTTCAGGCACTTCTGGAATTCCCAATTGCATCCTGTGCCATAGTTTATGAAAAATAATAGGTATTGTTGATTTTTTTTACCTGCATAGGACAGAGGACAGGAGAAAAAAAGCAAGCTTGGGAATCAGTCTGCTCTGAAAATGCTTTAGCCTTTTGTGCTTTCCTTAATAGATTCTTAGTGAACACATAATAATCTGAAGATGATCTGTAATATATTTAGACGGCAAACCTGGGACTCTGACAAATAAACATTGAACTCCCTTTTTTATATATTACCAATTAGATAGCCTTCATTTTCATATGACCATGATGCTTCTCTCTGACTTCACTCATCTATTTAGAGAAAGGCTTCATTGAATTCTTGCATCTCTTTCCCTCTATGAACTCTTAACACAGTTGCCAAAATAACCCCTCTTAGTAAGTGACAGCTTTAAAAACCAGACAACAGCTGAGTGCAATTCAGAAGCACAGCACAAACAGACTGGAGTATCTTTCTTACAGATAGGCCTTTTTGTATATTACTGGACCCTCTGAATTTAATTTTTTTATATATAATTTCAATATGAATATTCAGTCTTGTGCCAGGTGTGGCTATGGGGTCTATCCTGCTGAGAAGATTAATTGTATCGATCAGGTTAGTGGTTAATTACTATCTGCCATTATTATAAACGTTCTGATATTATTTGTCTATCTTGAACAAATGACTTCAGCAACTTTTATTCAAATAAAATATATACTTATCCTAAAGTATATTAATCAATATAACTATTGGATGGCCAAGTTGTAATTGAACATTTTCTAAATTTGTTACACTGCTTTGTTTTTTTAAAAAAGATTTTTAAAAAAAGATTTTTTAAAAAAGATTCTAAAGGAGAAATGGATACAACATACTTCATGTGTGTTTGATTGTTAGACTGCCAGGAAAAATTAGTTATAAAATTTTAAACTAGATTTAGAAAATGCAAAACAAAAAACTTTCACCCTATTTCTATCTGCTTTTCTAGACCTGGCATAAAGCCTGTTTTCATTGTGAGGTTTGCAAGATGATGCTAACTGTAAATAATTTTGTTAGCCACCAGAAAAGGCCATATTGTCAAGTGTAAGTATTATCAAATGTCAATTTTGTTTTATAATATTTTATAAATTCTGATACTATTTAAAATTTGCTCAGATGATTTTCAGCTATTACTGGTTTAGTCAGAAAATAAAGTGCATCCGTACTGTGGGATAAACAAAACCTTTTCATAGCATTTAAAATAATAAATACAGTATATTATGCATTAAAACATTTTGTTTAAAAGTAAATTTGAAGGTATGATAATTTAAAAGACTCAGATAGAAAGCGAAATGCCTGATTAAATTTATATCCAGGGGGTACTCAGTAACTGTTTACTTAGTACCAGGCTGTTTTGGTTTCTCCTACTTTCTAATCTCCAGATGTGTTGAGCTACACCTCAACACATCTGGAGATTTACCAACCAGCCTGCTCAAAAGATAATGACAAGAGTTTTAGTTCAAGAGAATTATAACTGGTTATTAGATTAAAGACCAAAATAGATATACTCTAAAAGATCCAGTTTATATAAAGCACACAACTTGAAACCCCAAGTTTTGTGCCTCTATCTGAAGTTTCAGAGCAGAATGGGTCAACTCGTCACGACTAATTCACCATGGCCAACTCAACCCAGCCAACTTGCCGCAGGAGAACCTAACATGGCCAATTCACCATGGGACAATTTGTTGGTTGTCGTAGACTCTTTTACTTGAGTTGGTTGTCGTAGACTCTTTTACTTACTATTTCTAATAAAAGAGAAAAATAATTCCATGCATATCTATAAGATAATTATATTATCTATGCCTAGTTTAATTTTAATATAAATGCGACTGAAATAAACTCAAAATTAGATTTCTTTTTCTCTTTGAATTTACCCATTTTGTTTTGCGGTACAGTCCTTTTCTGTTTGAAGACTCACTGGACTGTGTATCTTAGCCCAGAAAAAGTATGTTTCCTTAATTTAGAGCAGTTATTAGCAACATATGACTTTTCAGGTTTTAAATTCCTATTCCGTTAAAGGAAAAAAGTTAACACTTCTAGTGCTATGGTCTCATTATAAATCACCTCCAATTCTATGGGATTATTTAATTTGGAAGCATTAGAGTGATTCTAAATGATAGTAGGAAGTGGTCCACCTTTGTGTTAGTAGGCCTGATTTGAGACTCTTCAGTTGGCCAAATCACATCCCTGTTGTAGCTACTAATACCTTCTCTGGGAAGATAACTGCCTAGAGTCACTTGCTGTTTGAGTGAAGTAAATGACAAGTAATAATGCTTGAGATGATGCAATATTGATGCACATCATTTTATATTTTTTCTAAATTCAAGCTCACGTGAACTTTTTGAAAGTTCACATGCATAACTTTCAAAGTTTCATGTTTAGTCATGGATGCCTATAATGTGTCACATTGTTATTGCTTTTGTTAGCATTTTTCACTCTAAAAATCGGCAGTTCGAGTATTTTCTGTTCCCTTTTTTTATAAGTTCCTCAGAACTGGCACAATTCTGTTTTCCTGACTTTACTTTCTTATTGGCTCAGTCTTGCATTGAAGGAGTCTCAGAAGGAGATACTTCCTTAGCTTAATTTGGAAAAAGACCAAACGGGATAGGAAAACAAACCAGATTAGAGAAGTTAGGCAGAGTCCTAAACCCATTCCCTCTGCACATCAGGCACTATCAAGACTAATTGAATTAGAAAGCTCATAGGCAGAGATTTGAGGACTTAGCCTTGATAGTATACTCTTAATACAGACATTAGAAAACCATTAGGAATATATTATCATAGCTAGGTCCTTGAATGTCACAAAAAAGAAGACAAACTTTCTGATTTAAGAGAGAGGAGAGGAGAGGAGAGGAGAGAAGAATCCCCAATTAAAATCCTATGTCTCTTTCTCTTCTCTTTATATTGCAATGGATTGGCAGCCACTTATTTCTCAGTAGGCCAAATAGTTGACACCTGAGAATAGTTATTGTAATAGCTGAGCCTGATCTGAGGTCCTTGGCTTCTGACCTCAACCTTAGCCACAGTGCAACAATGCCATCATGAGAAGACATTTTCCTTGTTGTATGATGACACACGGAAAAAGGATGTCGGCAAAGTCAGAATATAAAAATAAATCCCTGTCCTACAATCAATGGCATTCTCACAAATTAGAACACCATTTAGCAGTGACTCAGAAGAGATGCAATATAGGATAGAGACTAGTAGCAGAGCTAGCACATTTTTGTGCTATTTTGGTTTAATGATAACTAAAGGATGTCTGGAAGATACTTTAACTCAGTAGTGAAAAAGGCCCAATATCTTGATTAAGAGCAGACATATACAGTGCTGTATTTCCCTAGTAATATCAAATGAGTATTTTCCTTTATGCTTCAATAAAAGGTAAAAAAAGGAGTCCCTACAAATTTTATTCTGCTAGTCGTTGTCCACTAGCAGGGGGGCGATGCTCATCTCTGTTTCAAGGCCATTAATCCAGTGCTGTCTGAAGACATTTCTGTGGTCATATGGCTAGCATGACGTCATAGAGTGCTGTTATGTACTACTTCAGTGGGAAGTGAACCACTTCCTTATGCTTCAGGATCCACCATGTATTAAGAAAGTTAAATATTCAGTGTCTGAAACATAAACATTACATTTTTTACATTTATAGTTATATATAACAATATATACATTATTGCCAAAGTTAAATGATAAACAGCAAACCCTCCCCAGTTTTTCAAGTTGGAATTTGTTCAGTGATCAGTTAAATGTCATGTGATAATATCTCTATGCAAAAGAATGCTATTCTTTTAGAGATTATTGATAATAATTCTCTAAAATTGTGCCTGCTTTCTTTCATAGACATAACCCCAGAAACAATACATTCACAAGTATTTTTGAGACACCAATAAATATGAATGTGAAAAAGCAGTCTGAAGCAATAAGTGAGGTAAGATGTGCTTTCTATCACATTGTAATGTTAGAATTTTTTTTAGGTTACTAAAGAAGTAATAATTTCACTCCTTCTACTAAAATCTATATTTGTTCTATTTCTACAAATTGCTAGCTAGCTTAAAAATGAATTATTATTTTTCTGTTGAATTTGATATTGACCCTGAAATATTCTATTTTAAGCAGAAATATAAAGTCAAATGAGTTTTTCATAGTTGCAATGCAGAAACTTAGTAAAATTTTATGGAGATTGCTAGATACCATTCCCCTATTCCCCTATTCAGCAAAAAAGAAGTCCTTTGAAATATGTCCAAATACTTTTAATAAATACTACCGTGCAGCTTTACAGCTTTCCTAAATTTCTGGCTTTGGTTCTTTTTGTATTGCCTATAAGTTTTCATTATTGAAACAGGAATTATCTCCTACAATCCAATATATGTTTGCTTTGATATAAATTCTTCTAGTTCATTGGACTTATTCCTGAGTAAGTTTGCAGATGTAATATGTATGATATGAATATGTATTTGATGCTTCTATTTCATTTAAAGTATGATGGGCAATACAGCTTTATGACCCTCATTCTACAGTATATTGCTTTCTTGGATGCTTTCTTGAAATTTCTTATATATATATTGAAAAAAATCAAAATTATACTTCTGAATTATCCCTTCATAAAACCTACAAGAACAACAATTATATTTCTTTTAAACTGAGCATGAGATATCTGGTCAGGAATGAGTCAGGGATCAAAAGCAATATCTATTTCTGTTTGAAGGTCATGATAAGAGATCTTGTTACTTCCAGTAAATTGAGTGCTAGAAAAACCAGAGATTACTTTTCCTTTCCTTTTGCCATATAGAAAATAACCTGCTCTATATAGTCAAAAAATGAAGCTTCAGAGAAAATTCAAAGGGAGTTTATAAGAGTGGTTTTCATTTCAAAATTTCATTTTTTAAATGGAAGATTTATTTTGGTAAGCATCCAGCTTACTCAGTTTGGAAGGATTATCAAAAGCTGCTGAGAAATCCAAAAGAAATAACAACACTATCAGAGCTTGTTGCAGAAATTAAATCCATAAGGTACAAACACATTTTTTGCCTCAAGAACGGTAGAAAGGCTAATTAAAGACGATCAAATTAATTTCATGTCAGAGGCCTAGCGTTGATGGGCAGCTAAACATTCCCAAATTTTGCCCAAGGAAAAGATTTTGCAGTCTATAGTTATCTACTACTTGAGAATACAGAGTAATGTTTTCCAAGGAAAGCCTGAAAACAACTTATTTCAAAGTGCAAAATTAATGATCTTGAGAACTTAACTATCTCTTCCTTTCATATAAGTCCGAACACATAAAGGTAGGCAAGGACTGAATGTAGTGGTTGTTGTCAAGACTTGTTGTAGACCCTTGTCCACTTTCTTGGAATTCACATGCAACATGTCAGAAATGGTATAGGGCCGTGATGGCGAACCTATGGCATGTGTGCTACCTGTGGCACGCAGGACCATCTCTGTGGGCACGCAAGCCGTCGCCTCAGATCAGCTCCACCATGCATGCATGCATACTTCCCACTGGACAGCTGGTCATCGGGTCATCGGGTCTCTGCTGGGCATGTGGGGGGTGGGGTATGTGCGGGGGCTGCACTTGCATGCACAAGGGAGTGAGGCACATGTGGGGGGCCGCATGTACATGTGCAGAGAGTGGGGTATGTGCAGGGGCTGCACATGCATGCACAGGGGAGTAGGACACATGCGGGGGGGTGCGTGTACATGTGCGGGAGTGGGGTATGTGTGGGGGCTGTGCCCGCATGTGCGGGGGCAGGACATGTGTGGGGGCACATGCATTTGGGGCAGGGTGCATCCACAGGGGCCGCACACGCATTTTGGGGATTCTGGGCACTCAGTCCAGAAAAGGTTCTCCATCACAGGTATAAGGTTTCCTACTTGAGCAGAGGGCTGGACTAGATGACCTATATGTCCCTTCCAGCTCTGTTATTCTGTTATTTAGAATTCACATAATGCAATTGAACAATATGTTGTTATGGAAATCACTGCTGACCAGTGTTTGATAGGATAAAAAGTGTAAAAAAATCAATTATTTTAGATATGCATTTCCAATAGTAAATCAGATCTAGGATACGATCTACTACATGTGTTCAGCAAATGATTCTTAAAGAGATTTCTTCAGATCATGGTATCAATGATTTTTTTATACCAAATAGAACAACTTTGGCATGCACATTGCAATTCCCCAGAATTTCTAGCCTGAAAATCATTGGCACCAAATCTCAAATCATATTTTAGCTTAGGCACTTAAATTGATAAATAGTGGGATATATAATGTTTCTAGAAAGTCTAGGATCAGATGCAAATATCATATACTAGAAGACATTGTGAAGAAGAGGATGGAATCTAGCCTGATGAAGTACTGACTACCCTACTTGGCAGTCAGTAGCAGTTTTATGTACATTTCCAAATTATGAGGTGGTAGATTTTTAAATAAAATAATTAAAATATATTAAATATAATTTGCACTGTTTTATACATCTTTTCTAAAATTAAATCTTAAAACCCTGTATGTCTCTTTGAAATACACAATATAAGCCGAATAAGTTGAAAATTCAAGTTCTAGTACACTAAGATAATTTATAGTTGCTTTATAGTTATTTATTTAATACAATGCCTTTTTTATTCATTACAATTGAATCTGTATGTTTATGCAGCTTAAATATAGAGAAGAGGGTGAGAAATTCAAGTCTGTTTTTCACTGGGATGTAAAATCTAGAGACATGGAAGCAACGCAGAAAATGCAACAAATAAGTCAGGTAAAAAGCTATTAAGTCATCAAGACTTAATATACTAATCTTCAGTTCTTCACAGTTTTCTTGTGCTATTTGATTGATTGAGCCACCAGATAGTTAGACCAGAAACCTGGTTTCCCAATGGCATATCCTTTGTTATTATAATTGAGTTTCTAGCATGCTATTAACTGTCATTTTTTTCATATTTTCCAGCATTATGGACTTCTCAAGAGAGCTGGGTCTTTCCATAATGTTTCCAAAATAACCTGAGCTTGGTTATTTGTGCCTTGAGTAAGATGATGCCTTGCTCTTCTTTGAGTGTTGTCAAAAGAGTCCATTTTCTGGCACTATATTGTCACTTTAACCACAAGACCAATGTGGTTTTCTTGATATGAAACTGAGTGGTATACCATGTGCCAGTATGGATGTTACCTATGCTGTTGTCACTGATCATTTTTTTTTGGTATGGTTTTCTATTAGTGCTATCTGGTATAGGTAGCACCTTGCTTTCGTTGGCGAGCTAAAATTACTTTCTAATCTTGGGTGACTCTCCTGTGTGCATATACAATATTTTGCAACCATTCCTCCCTTTCTCTTACCTATCATGACATGGAGTAACAAGACTTGTGGACTGGGGACTGCCTTTTAACAACATGTAGTCTGTATATTTTTACACAGTATGCATGCATATTAGAAACATTTAATTCACTTTTATTATATTTTAATTTAATTTAATTTAATTTAATTTATTAATTTATTTTAATTTGGCTCTCAGCATGAGGTTGTAATAGTTCTTACTTGCACCATTGACATGCTCTAACTTTTATCCAACCCTCATTTGGTTCTCTGAAGAATGAGCCATATATGACCAAGTATGAATTACTGGTGGCCTGATCTGAAGATTACTTATGTGCTTATGTGAATTTAGACCACATGGTCTAAATTTAAATTCAATTCTGCAAATGCATAACATAGAGCTATTTGAGCAAACTATGCTCGAGTTATGGAAAATATCTCGTATAAAGAAAAAAAATTGGTAACTGAATTTTTAAAGTGAGACGCCATAGTTAGATTCATGAATATCAAAAACAAAATATGAAACTGCCTTGCAATTACATAATGTTGTAATTCTGGCAGATGTATCTGACAGAGTAGATTAGGATGTTCCTTTATTGGTTTCTAGTCTATATCCAGCTTGCTGAAATGTCCTGGAACTGAAATAAGAAGCAGTTATATATAATTCACTCTTCATGTTCAGTGTGAACAAACAAGACAAGGGAAAATGACATTTTCAGTTTCTATGCAAAAGCAATAAGATCAGTGTAAAATTGATGTAAAATACATAAAATAGGTATGTGCACATCCAGTCTTCTATTTATAAATACTACTTAGAAAACGAATTCATTTTTGGAAACCCAATAAAAATGGATGTAATCTTTGTACTAATTTCTTATTATACATCTATTCTTTTTAGAAAACCTACCATGATGTATGCAATGAAAGCAAATCCTGGTATAGAGAAACTATCCCACAGTTGGAAATGATCAAGATAGCACAAACACAGAAGAGTCTTAGTGATGTAAGTAAATCACTACTTTATGACATTGATCTGTAAAACATGAGAAATATTATTTCTCATGAAGGCTTAGTTCCTCAGCTAACTGTCTTAAGGAAATATGTGGAAATAAAATGCTGTCCTTATTCTTCCTGTCACATACGTACAGTCTTCACAGACTGTGTTCACTTTTTTAAAAAAATTGGGGAATTACCTATACATTGCCAACAATGTATGAAGGGGATATGGAAACTGATAAAGAATTATTTGAAATTCAGTGATTTCTTTTAGGAAATAATTTCTTCTCTATTAGCTTCGCCATCTTGTATTCATCTCATCAGAGAGGTTTTTTTTAAAAAAGTAGGTGATTATAAAGAAGAAATAACTTTTTGTTTGTAATGTTCTTTCATTAAAATTATTTAGAATCCTGGTAATTATAATTAATTACACAGGTGATATTTAGATATGGCATGCAAATCCAGAGTCTTTGGTGGCGCAGATTGCTAATGCACTGGCTAAGTGTCTCCACTTAGGTCCAGCTGCTTGCAATTAGTGCTGGTTCGATT
>JANHFM010007510.1:31275-50302 GCA_032468115.1 Grayia smithii | reverse complement strand
AAAGGATGAAAGGCTGAGTAAACCTTGAGCCTGGTGAGAATCGAACCAGCACTAATTGCAAGCAGCTGGACTTAAGTAGAGACACTTAACCAGTCATTAGCAATCTGCGCCACCAAAGACTCTTGGAAGGTTGACTCAGCCTTCCATCTTTCTGAGGTTGGTAAGATGAGGACCCAAATTGTTTGAGACAATATACTGACTCTTTAAACCACTTAGAGAGGTTTGTAAACTGGTATATAAATCTAAGTGCTATTACTATTTATATACAAGACAGTAACAATAGCATTTAGGCTTATATGCTGTCCTATAGCACTTTACAGCACTCTGAGCAGTTTAGAAAGTAAGCATTATTTGCATATTACCCCCAATAATCTAGGTCTTCATTTTACTGACCTTGGAAGGATAGAAAGCTAAGTCAAATTTGAGTCCTGTCAGCATCAAACTCCAGGCTGTGTAGCAGAGTTTGCCTGCAGTACTGCACTTAACCATTGCACCACCAATAGTTCTAATACCACATGCTAAGATACTGCTGAAAATTCCAAAGAACAGGTTAGAGCTCTATATTGACAGAGGGAGGGCAACTGAAAAAACAGGGTTAAGAAAAAAACAAAAGAAATTACTATTATGTGGGTTGAAAACATCATAAAAATACAAAAAGAGCTCTACTTTTATTTATAAACTACTCCAAAGCTTTTGATTATTCAAGGCTTTGGAAGTCTTTCAAAACAATAAGCTTATCCCAGCATCTGATAAGTAATTTCTACAATAATCAAGAATGAAAACATGAACAGTTTACCATCAGAAAATGAATCAGCCAGGACTGCATTCTATCATCATGTCTGTTCAATCTAGACAATGTGTACATCATATGGGCTGTAGGTCTGGAAAGAAACTAAAGATTGGGGTCATAAAGAATGTCAACAATCTGAGAAATGCAAACAACACTATCTTGAATAGAGAACCCAAAGAAGGCTAAAACAATCATTATGAAAGGCAAGGCATTCCTTGACTGTCAAGAAAATTATAATTGGGTCTATTTAAAACAAATAATAAGATAACAGACAAGGTTGGCAGTTAAAATTTTCTAGATGCTCAGAACTGATAAAAATGGTGGGTGTGCAAAAGGGATTCAGAGAAGAATAACAATGAGCATTTTTTTTTTAAAAAAAGCATTTAGGTGCCTAGACACATTCATGAAAGACTGAGGTTGAGTTACTCAATCAAGACAAAAGCTAGAATGTTCAACTCATTGTTACTGATGCAAAGGATGGCATCTGTGACAATGAGGAAAAGGTTGATTCCTTTGAGCTAGGGTACTTAAATGGTAGCCAAAAAACCCAACTCTTCAGTAGCAGAGGAAATCAAGCTATCAAGAGAAAATCAAGGTCCCATGGAAACAAGGATCATGAAGCAGAAACTATAGTACTTTAACACATCATGAGAGCTGAAGCATCTATAGAAAAGATTATAATTTTTGGCTTAGTGAAAAAAAGGAGAAGAGGTCAATGCTGCTAGACAGAATACTGAAAGCAAGAAAAATGTACCTGCAAGAATTGAATAATGCAATGAGAGACAGGATAGGTTGAATAGTTTTATCCACTATTTCTAATTAGTATTAATTTTAGTGTCTACTTTTTTCTTTTCTTCCCCCCCGCTTCCTTTGTAGATTATATTGTTAGATTTTTTCCCCAGCTGATAAAATTTAAATAATATAAAATAGAATTTATAATTTTTGTTCCCAAGTGTTAATATTGAATTAACTCATAAACACAAAAAGATTATTAAATAAGATAAAATATTGTCTTGATCCACTGCCAATGACAAACAGGATAAAATGTTGCCTTGATCCACTAACAGGAATACTTCTAATGATACCTACTCCTTACTTAATCAAAGGCACAATTCACCATGTAATGTGATGATCTGCACATTTACTATACGTATGATATTTAGCATTGGGTTTGATCAAGAAGGATAAACATGTAATTAAAAAATGAAATAAAATAAGTGCAAAATAATATGTAAGAAAAGGAATGCTGTGTTCGGTATGGTGCATTTTTGACCTATTTTTAGATGTGTGTTTTTATTTTTTAAGTGCTTCAGCATGTTCATGACCTGACTCTTTTAAAAGTGTGTGCATATTTACAAATCCATTAAACTCCACAATTTTCTCTTTCATAAAAGTTCAAGCTTTGACTTAATATGTCTTCTGAAGTTTGTGAGACATATGGTGCATTTGATTCATGTGAAGTCTGTGTGAATGGCAAAACCATTTCCCACCCACAAAAAAGGAGTATTCTTCTAAATGATTCTTTTTGAAATGCAATCATTTTCATTATGCAAACTAAATAGATATAAATCATAATCTAAATAGATATAAATCAGTATTTTCAAATCCATGTTTTTGATGAAGCCATTTCTTCCAATATGTTTTTTTGAGTTTTTGAATAAATGAATGTACTATTCTTCGCTTCTAAAGACTCATCATCATATCCACCTAAATTACAACATGAACATCTTCCAAAAACTGTTTCTTTAATGACATGTCCATAGCACATTGTTGAGCCAGCTTAAATTTATTTCTAGCATTTCAGTCTGCAGTAATGTTTTCCATATTCTTCTACCAAAGATTTGGCCATGTATATGATCTAGCATACTTAATCAACAAGGTATTGTTAATGCAGTCAGGAATAGGAGCTCTCCAATACCTACTGTTTAGACAAGGGGTGTCAAACTGGCAGCCTGCAGGCTGGATGCATCACACATAGGCCACGCCCACCCCAGCTCCACAAAGTGGAAAAATATCATGAAATGTCACATGACAACAACGTGACACCACAAGTTTGACACCCATGGTTTAGACCACACCAGACTACTGAAGATATACTAAAGACCTGTAATGGTATTTTAGCTTAGACTATAAAAGTGTCAGCCCTAAGGGGCAACCAGGCCGAGAAATAATCTCCACAGAAAACTAAAAACTAGCTTTATTTGATTTTGTTAGAGTAACATAAATATGAAAGTCTGATTATACTGCCCTTCTTCCCTCTTTTATATTCATGTACATTAGGGGGTGTTGGTCAAAGATGTTTTTGTATTCCTCCTCCATCATTTAGACTCAAACCATAGTTCTATCATTGTAGCTTTGGTAAAGGATCTTCCCCATCTCCCTCAAGGTCATCCTCTTTAATGTTTACAAAAAGTGTCCAAATGCCTAGTTTTCATTGAAGGCTCAGCCTAATCATCATTTTCTGATGGTCATTTGTCAAGTCTTGAGCCTTATGGTCATGGGTTTAACCAGGGGTGAAATCCAAATTTTTTTGTTACTGGTTCTGTGGGCTTGGCTTGGTGGGCGTGCAAAAGGAAGAATATTGCAAAATCTCACCCCATTCTGAGGCCAGCCAGAGGTGGTATTTGCCAATTCTCTGAACTACTCAAAATATCCGCTACCGGTTCTCCAGAACCTGTTAGAACCTGCTGGATTTCACCCCTGGGTTTAACACTCTTTTGAAAGTATGTAACCCTGTATTTAAAAAATGGGACTAGAATTAAACTGCACATGCAGTCATTTCAAATCAGGAAACACGGCTAGATTCTATCAGCTGTGAGTCACAGGTTCTGTCATCTCTGAATATATTGTAACTTTTCTTCTGGGTCTGTCAACAAGATATTTCACATGACCATATTTATTTTTTTTTTGTTATCTGTGGAGAGTATTTGCTATTTTGCTTGCTGCATTTTGCAGCACTACATAACAGCACTGGGCTTCTTATCAACAGTGCCATACACTTGAAACTTTAGTTGATGCTACAATTCATTCATTATCTTAGAGGTATGCTAGATCATTGATTAGAAATAGACCAAGTTGAACACTTTTGTAACTGAGTCTTTAGTCCAACAACTTTACCAATGGCTAAAATGCCATTCCATTCACTTGCTTATATTCAATAATCCCTGCATTAGGAACACTGAATGGTAGTTATTTTCCTGGCAGGAAATACTTAACTGGAAAACAAACAAATCTGAGTGGATCGACCAATCATTTTAATTTGCCCTCCATTAATTTAAGATAGGGCCAGTTGCTAGTCTCCTCATTGTAGCAGAATAGATGTAGCAATAGCAGAACTATTTTTCTCTGCCTTAAGGATTGATGCATAGTACTCTAAAGTAGCTATACCCTAACTGATAATTAAGGCAACGATCAGTGATGTATTGCAATATATATAGTTTGAATCCTCAGAGGAGGGATAAAGAGAAATTATCTCAGAGCTCCTTCTGTAATGTAATCAACAAACAGTGCAGCACAATTACTAGTTTAAGATTATTTAAACCATTCAGATCAACATAACTTCTTACTTACTAATTCCAGAGCTAAACTTTAAATGTCTAAAATGCCAATATGTTTGTTAGCAAATGTCTAATTTCTGCTTTCTAAAATAAGTGAGAAAAGTATATTTATAACATAACATTAGTAACATTGGTAAATATGAATATCAACTATACAGATTTCTATAATGCTCTGGGGAGTTTATGTTTCAAAGAAAATGGGTATAGAATTGCAATGTAGATAATAAAGATTTGAATTCATAATAAAATAAGTGTGCATTTTACACTTTTAGTGCCAATTATACTGGTTGGGACTGATTAAAGATTTGTTGACTCTCTTTAGAAGGGATTAAATGTTAAAGGTTAAAAGTTTAAAAAATTCAAGGATCACCACTAACATGATAATTTTGGTTGTATATTTACCTACTAATAACATTCTCATGTCTGTAACCTTTAAAGAGGCAAAATGGCACATAACAGGACAGCATGTTTTCAAGCAGGGTATCTCAGATGGCTTACATTGCAGAATTCTGGGACCCTTGATTCCGAAGGGAATAAAATTTGGGAAACTTTTAGCTGCTGAGCTATTGTTGTTTCACTGCCACAGTCAGCTGCAGTCAGGTGATCCTCATTTTCAACATTTTCTGGCAGCTTTCCTCAAGTCTTTGGGAGCACAAGGGAGGAAAGGCAGGAAGGAAGAGTAAATAAGGAGAAAGAAGAAGGGAGGGGGGAGGAAGGAAAGAAAGAAGGAAGGCTTCTAATGGTCTCTATGAGCTTTCCACAATTCAATTAACAGGGAATTGGAAATTAATCCCAATCTCACTGATTTTTTTGCCTTTCTATGTTTATTCTACTTCTCTGTTTATCTCTGAAATATTTTGGAAACAATGACTCAAGGGTCACAAATGGTCTATATAAGACAAATATACAAATATTCCTTATACACTCTTTGAGAATCTCAAGTATACTGTATGTGCAACAGGTACTTTCTATTCCAGTATTTATGTAGCTCATCCCAGGAAATGAATGTTACTAATAAAGGAGAATATTTGTGGCTCAGGATTGAAATGAGAGTCCTTGGTGATCTCTGAGCTTAGTTGTTTTCTTGCAGACATTTCATTACCCAAAGCACTACCATAAGTGCTAGTCTGATGCTGTTACCTAGTTTCAGTAATGAAATGTCTGCAAGAAAGCAAAACCCGTCAAATGAATATTAAAGGTTGAATAAAATTTATATGAAACAAAAAATACATTTTGTGCTTTTAAGAACTCATTTGAAGGACTTCCAGAATTAAATGTTCTAGAGTTTTATCATTTATAAAAAAAAAAATCTACTTTTTGCATCCTAGGCAATGTATAATTTTATTAGACAAAAAAGAGGAGGAAATACGGTAGAGAAACAAAAAGGATTTCTTTTCCATCTCTAAAAAACGTTTCTTTCTGTTTTTCTTAGTAATTCCATATGCAAAGGATTACTTACGTAGTAAGCTATTCTAGTTTATTTTCATGGACTGGATGGTTTTTCCCCCTCCTTTAAAGTAAATTTCTGGCATCTGGCAGACTGCCACTGAATTTTATTACTTTAAGCTAACCAATAAGCTGGCTATGGTTCAAGATGGAACAGCTAAAATGATAGATATATAGAGGGATACACTAAAAGAATCAGACATGTTTAGTCTAAAAAAGTTATTAGTTACCATGACAAAGGGTAGACATAAAAAAGGAGTCTATGTGTTACATTTACATAAACAGTGAAACAAATTGAAAATCTACTTCTTTCTATTGCTCATTTTGTCAGACTAGATTTCTTTTGAGGATTAAAAAATAAATAAATATTCAGACAGGATAGAATAGACAGAAGATTGCATTTACTATTAAAATGCATAAGGTTTGCTCCCCTCCCCAGCTTGTTTGTATTTTTAAAAGCCTGGGGTGTTTATAGTAGCGCTGGACATTTTGCACAAAAAGAAACATTTTATTCCATTGCTGGAAAGGATCACAAAATGGCACTTCATCACATAGGGAAGTGGTGGATAAGAAGAATTTTCTCTGAAAGCCTCTGGCACTGTTGAATGTGCCCCAAGCTTTCAAAAGTTTAAACAAGCTGGAAGGTTTTAAAAAGGCTATATTTTAGCATTAAACATATGCTTTTAAAAGATACCTATAATCTCCACCTTGAGGGAAGGGTGAATGCTAACTGGACTTTACCTTGCCTCCATCTTTCCATGCTGAAGATAAATCAAATCACTTCAGATCTGATGTTTGAAAATTTATTGCAAAATTCATTAGTTATTCCCAGGATCCCATCCATGCATTGCTCCGGACAGCTTGGCAAACAATAAAATGGTGGCTGTTACAAAACAGCTAAAACAACTTAGTAAACATTGCATTGTCTCAAATATATCACTAAATATCAATCACATGTGTGTACAGGTATGATTTGTATTCATCTGTTACTTTAAGAAAGATATATGCTACCAATAATCAATTACCCTTGGTGATTTCTGAAGTAATTATAAACCAGAGTAAAATTAAATCCATCAATTTAAACTTCAAAACTCAACAGCATAAGAAAGGTATTAAAGTAGCAAGAAATTTGAAGAATCAGCACTAAAATATATAGCTTCCAGATGTTACAATGTCTACATTTACATTGTAGACAAAAGAAAACAAGAAAGCAATCCTTGCTATTCATTTACTACACTATACTACACAAATATGGCTGCCTCTCTGACCCAAAGTGACTCTTTGCAGAACACAACAAATTTATATTCCATCTTTTGTAAAAGGAGCTGTGTGGTTGACATATATAGTGACACATATAGTGACATTATAGCATTCATTATATAAATAATATTTTTCATTTATAAAACTTAGTGGGAGGATTTTATTAATTAAATGTATTTCTACATCCAAATATCTAGAGTAAAATACCATGTTGTGTGGGCTCCCTTCAGCACATATTGATCACTCTGGCCAGATGCCCAAAGGCTCATGATAATTCAAGTTGTAATAAAGAAACATTTTCCTCCCCCAGTGATAGCAAATAATCCAGTCTTTGTGTGCTTTGCATTTATGATTCTGTCACCTTTTCCTTGACATACATTGGTCAGAGTTTACAAATGTTAGATACTTCTTATAGGGAAGAAAAATTCGAAATTAATTACAGTAAATTGTAGTGAAAAGAAGTAAAACAAAAGTCCTTGTTTTCACAAAATGATTGGCTAATGTCTTCCTAAATGGAAAATCGACAGCAATCAGATTGAGCAAATTTAAAGGTCCTTATACTTAGGAATTGTTTTTCAATCCTTTAATACTTGGAAAAAACGAAAGAAAACTATTTCATCTCATGAACTAGACACTTATCATACAATAATTAGATTTTCTAACCACCATGGAAACAATTATGCTCCCATTACAGTTGTTTTTCTAGGCCAAAGCGATGATGCAATATTATACCTAGAAAACATTTTGAGGAATTGAGTCCGTGTTTGTAGGAAGACTAATTTGTTTCTCTCACTGCAACCTTAAGGCTAAAGGGAGATTGCAGATCTACAGAAGATTTTCCAATTAACATACTGGTAAAAATAATTTTGAGGGACAGATCTTTGGCCCATTTAATCCTTGTCAAATAGCATAACCTCAGACTTGGCCTATTGTGGGTTCTCTGTTCAAACACTGATGACACCAAAATCTGAATGGACCTCACAAAGAGATCAAACAGGATATTTTAGAGGAGGACCCAAGGATAATTTCTCACCACTGTAACAATGACTTTTGGAACAGGCCCTTTAAAACTCCTAATTATTTTTACCATATTCTTTATGTCCATCAGGGAAGAAGTCTTATTTTTACCCAAGCACTATGTATTGGAGATATTCTCTTACAGGTCTATGGAAGATGTCATTGAATCAACATCATGTATTCTTCTGAGCTATCCATTGTACCACATGTTACTCTGTGTTAATATCACCCCACTTTGTAAGTGGCTTCAAATGCACCATGGAAGAGAATACAATTTTTCCACTAGCAGATAAAGGCTTAGAAATCTCAAACAAGGTACTAAAATGCTGTTCAGTCATAACTAATATGAGAAAACTTTAAATATAATTAATCTCTAATAGTGTGACAATGTTCCATGTCAAATATTTAGATATTTTCTGCTTTAACAGTTAGTTTGTTAATGTTTGTAATTTGTTTTACATAGAAGGTTGATCATAGATCAGAAATAAAATTTGGTATTTGCTACGTTATCAGAATGATACCATTTATGGTTCTAAAATGTTAATTTCATAGGCAAGGCAAATAATAACTTTTATTACTATGAAACAAACAAAAATTCATAAAAATCAATACCTATAGTTACAGAGACATACTGATCTAGAAAAATTTCCTGTCAATAATATTCTTTGTGTATAACAATATTACAATTAGCAATATCAACTGATGCAGATGACACAATGTGCCAATTGCATAATGACACTACTATACAAATATCAAAATGACATAATTTCTATAATTTGCATAATTATATCATTACATAAATGATTTACAGTTCAACAGAATGCTCCCCAAAGCTTTATTGTAAATGTGCATCTGTCTTACACACAGTAAATTTTATATTGAGCTCATGGGATCATGGAACCCAATATTTTATTAATAAAAACACTAAATCTTTAAGCATTTGACCCATAAAAGTTTGTATTTTTAGTAGGTATCTTTGGCCTTGGATACCAGCCAAATGACAAAGTTATTAAAAGTTATTATTCTTATATTAAGAATAAGCAGGCTATTCCCCTGAGCACCTGTATGAATGTCCCCCCCACATCCTCTAGTCCTGAAGTCTCCAACCTTTCACTGACCAAAGTGAAAAAATTATCCTGGACAATGTACAATTTGCATCAATATGAAGAGGATCTCTAATCTGTTTTCTTCAATGGGGAAGTAACATATCAAATCCTCTTCAGAAAGATTCCAGTGATTCATCAGTTGAGATCCTGTTCCAGTGTGAATGGGAGTCTAGAATGGCACTGACTCTTCAGCACCACAACTAGTTGAATACATGGAAACAGCTATATACACTAGATAGGTAGGTGTTTACAATATTCTTTATGCCTCTATGTATTTTAGTCTGCAATTTCTATGTTTATGGGATTGTTAGTCTTTGGGTCTTTCTTCTGTGTTTGTTTCCAAGCATACAGGCACAAAGTCTTGCTCTTTGATAGGTATATATTTAAATACACTTTTATTTCAGAGAGAGAAGGAGAGAAAGAGAGAGAGAGAATCTGTGAGAGAGAGCATTGGCAGCCATTTTCTAGAATAGTCTACTACTGGGCTTCTTGACAATATGAAAGCAAAACCAAAAAGAACATAGTCTATTCCTAATAAAGATAATAAATGCATGGAGATCCTTTTATGCTCCATTTAACTTAGTTGAACATTCTTTTTTTTTCCTTCTTAGACTTTGGGAATAAATGATGTGGAAAATAACATGAAAAATGTATTTCCTGTTCTACATACAGGAGCAGAATAAGTAGGTAATGTGGTTAGGATATTGATGCTTAGAGCTGGCTAGAGGCCCTGTGCATATATTTTACATTTATTTCTGGTATATAATATTGGGTATCTCAATAAATTTAATATAGTCACTTATTAGTAATTAACTAACAAAAATATAAAACGCAAGAGAAATATAGGAAACATTATGAAAAAATACAGAAAAATTAAAAATTATGAAAGAGGACAACTGTATATGCATAAATGGAATCAAAGGTATAATTATACAAACATTATGATAATAAAAATATTCAGATAAGAATATACTAAAATAGTGATGAAAGTTAAATTTGATTAATTGTTCAAAACTAAATTAAAGGCCTAATAAAACATTAATGTGCTTAGGAAACAATTATAAAGAAACTCCCAATAGATTTTAAGAAAAGAAACTGAACTTCCATAGAATCAATGAGATTTGACTGGTGAATAAAAAAAAAGGTGTAAATAAATTAAGAGATTAGACTTCAGCTTTAAAAAGTATGTGTATAAAACTGTGTTCAGCAATTAAAAGAAAAGAACTTTCAGTGCGTTGTCCTCATATCTATGACTTTAACATTTTTAATTGCTGCAATGTAAAATCTGGCAATGTTACACATAGTAAAGGTTCTTGTCTGAGAAAAGAAAACCAACAGAGATACAAGTCAGTAAAGAGATATTTAGGGTTTGTTGAGTGCCCTGGTAGTAAAGGCTCTGCAAAAGAATGTGTGTGATAACGCCTATGGCAATTGTGCTAAAAGGACACAAGCTTTTTTTCTTACTAAAAAGATTTGAGCAATTCTCACATTAAGAACTCAGGAGAATAAAATATTGAGCCTAGTTAAGCAAAAAGCTCTTTGTTGGCAGGAGAGATCAGGGTAATTAAATATCTTCTTGGTTACCATCTAGAGTAAATTTGTAATATAAACTGATATGTAGTTAACCTTATTCTGAAGTTCAGTTTGTAGGACAGTTTTGATACTTATTCTTTTTGTTTGGATATATTCCAAATGGAACAGTTGCTCAAGTGACAGAAGATAATGGGTAAGTTTTCCCCCAAAACTGCTTGTTATCATAAAGATTGAAATTGGTCTGCTAAGATTAATGACTTCAATCTCAATGAGGAAAAGTATAATTTAAGCCAATAGGTCATTATTAATAATAGTATCCCCCCTTTCCTTCATGTATCCTGGTTCCATTCTTACAGTGATCTTAAATACCGGTACATGTCTAGGCATTTGGACGAGTGTTTGAAGGTCTTAAAGGATATATAATGAGTACTATAAAGTATTGTGCCTACCCTTTGTCAGAATAAACTTTGTGATGGCTACTATGTTTATGAAGCAAGATGTCAATATGTGTCTTTCAGGCACCTGTGGCCTGGAGCATTACCTTCAAATATTCTTTCAACTTATCACCCATTCAGACTTTGGAGAGTTCTGGAAAAAACATCATTTTGGTTTTCTCTTTATTTAAAAATAGAAGATCCCTTAAATCTTTGACTGTTAATGAAAGAATAGCCAAATCATTAGCATGTAGAACTGTAATACTGACCCCTGCAATCTCTAGGGTGGAATGGGAAAATCAGATAATGTGCTACTATGAAGTTTAAATAAAGATTAAATTGGATGGGGTCTAAAATACAGCCTTGTGTATAACTCCCTTTCAAATAGGGATTGGAACAGCCATAAATATATTTATAATTACCTAAATATAATTGCAGAATTATTTCAAAATTGTTGAACTCAAAACAGGAAACACCATGTCAGCCTTGGGGTGCCTGGCAGCCTGGGGCTGCCATTCTGGCAGGGAACAGAGAAGCCAGGACTGCCTTTCCAATGAGGACCCGAGAAAGACAGGCCCAACACACAATACACCCAACGGACCACCGGGGCCAAATGCTAAACCCACCGAAAAAAAGGACCACGCCAAACCGCCGGTGGGATGAGCAAGAACAAGAAAAACCCAGCAGAACTGTTGCTGCTAATGACATGGTTGCCAAAGAGCTGTGAGGTGGCCACACAGTGAAGAAGTGGACTAACGCCTGGCCCTGCATGCATGTGCGCTGGGTGTGAATGGAGTTTAGACTCTGCTGGCTTCCTGGCTTGCTGTCAAATGTACTGGCTGGTGGAAGAGAGAGGGATAGAACGTGTACGTGGGTGGGGCTAAGGATAATTTAAACGGTGAGGAGGAGACTAGGTGGTTAGTCCTGACTATGTACTTCATGTTAATGAATGTCATTTAGTGCCGGGAGTATCATGAGTGAGATAAAGAAATTTTACAAATCAGAACTGTGTTCTTTTGTAATTTCCTCACAGGTGTACCGGAACCTGACACACCCATTCACACTGTATTATTTTACTTTGCATTAAGTTACATGGTTCCTAACCAAGAAATAACAAGACCTGCAATCAGTATAGTGTGCTGTTTGAACTGTTGGATTAAAATGAAAAACCTAAGAATACAAGTGTAACTCTCCTGGGTTGGACCAATGATCCAACTAGTCAATATTTTGTTTCACAGTGTCAGACAGGCATCTTATGAACTGAGATGACATAGGATGAAATTCCCAGGGAACTATGAAGTCATCTTCTTTTGTAACGATAAAATGGAAAGGCAGTCATGCATTCATGTCACATTGAACATTTTAAATGAAAACCTGTACACACACACACACACATACACACACACACACATACATACACACATATACACATACACTCCCCCACAGACAATTTTTCAATTCATGCATAATTATTAGGACTATGCAATGCTTGAAAGGAATTTCGCTTCATGTGAAAAGTGTTATTTCAAGCAAAGAACCTTTCCCCCTCCACTTCATCCCCTATTTCTAAAATGAAAACAACCTTTTTGTTCCACCTAACCTAGCTACTAAGGCCTCTTCATAGGGTTCACAGGTAGAAGAGGCTCCTGCATTCCCTCTACATATGTAGAAGAGCCTCTTCTGACTTTTTCAATCAGGGGCCAAAGAGGCCTTCTTGAGGCAAATTATATTGGCTATTTGCCTTGATCAGGGGTCCTCAAACTTGGTAGCTTTAAGACTTGTGGACTTCAGCTCCCAGAATTCTCCAGCCAGTATAGCTGGGAATTCTGGGAGTTGAAGTCCACAAGTTTTAAAGCTGCCAGGTTTGAAGACCCCTGGCCTTGATGATGAGCACTGTAGCCCTAAGTCTGCATTCCGCCATTATCAATGCAATGCAATTTTCCGCCCACAACACAGTAATGATGTCTTGTATTTTTTTGATGTTGTTGCCAAGATATTTCGGCTCAAGAAATATCTTCCAGAAAAAAAATAAGAATGCTAAAGAGCTGTTCCTAATAACTGATCACTGTCATCACCACAGAAATCTTCACTAACAAAATACCAGTTGTATTTCCTGTCCTATCTTTCTGTGATCAGTTGGGGAGTTAATTTGTTATTCTTCAGCCTGTTATGGAATAGATAAACCTAACTATTTCTATTCTTATTCATTCTTTTTCTTTTTGCTATTTGTATAACAAATCATTTTTGACATTCAAACCCTGTATATATAACAATTTCTGTACTTCAATTTTGACAGTGTTTCTTCTGTTACGTAAGGAGATACAAACTTCTGTTCAAGTTATCCCACATTTAATTAACATCTCATAAATTGCTACAGAGAAGATTTGGTTATTTCCATGTATATATTTATTAGTTTTTAAATTATTGTTGTAGTTGTTTGTATATTTGTTATATGCATATTTTAAAGTTTTACCTATTAATATTATATTATAGATATTTTAACATAATGGCTATTACTGCAAGGCAATGAGAACTGTTCAACTGTGGTGAGTAATTAATTAACCTAACACATAAACTATCATTTACTGTATACTCCTCCCTATACATTAAAATGAAGTATTTTCCATTTTTATGATAATTTAATTATATTCTACTTTAGAAATATTTTTATTTTATTGACTACAGATGATAGCTTTTTCTGATGTGTCACATGTGCACACATACACATTTGAGTTTGCATATGCATATGTATAGAAAATATTCATTAATTTCTTTTCAAATACAAGAATAATTGTAGGAATGTCAATGTCAGACCTGGAAGTTATCTTTCTACCTTTGTGCCTTCAGGCTTCAGGCCTGACACAAATCCTACTGTGGGAAATTGGGAGGGGAGATTGCATAGAGGGAAGAAGATACATAATCACAATAAAATTCTTTATAGAAAGTCAAGGCCCTGCAGCTGTGCCCTGCAGCTTGCCAAGAAGAATGAGGAGGTATCTTCTGTTCCAGATGGTAATTGATTGGATGTGTGGTGGACATGTGGGAGAGTGGCAAGGTCTTGAACTTTCTTTTGGGTGTGGAAAACCCAGAAGCTCTCAGATTCGGGTTTTCCCAGATGTGCCAATATGACATCTCTAATAAAAATTAGCTTTGAGGAACTTCAAGCCTTGGAATTTGATTTCGTTAGGGGTGTTACTTGGAATCCTGACAGTCAACTTTCTTATCCAATTTGGAACAACCAATTAGCTACATCCATATGGTTATTTATGAAATATACACCTAATTTTATTCCATGTTTTTAAGCCAATTAAAATACAGTGGTCTTAGGCAAACATCTTTCTAAGTGGTTTTTAATAATCTTGAAAGAAAAGGATGACTTCTTGGATGCTTTCAAGCTTTGCCTGAAGAAAGAAAAACAAAATAAATAACCCAAAAATGTGCAGACAAAGATGTCCACTGATTAAACGAGGGAAGCTTCCGAAACCAAATAGGTAATAAGAGAAGCAAAGAGTTACATTATAAATTCTTCTGGTGATCACTTTGTTTGTTTCATAGCATTTTTAGTTTATAGGCATTAAAAATCCTCTCCTATCCCTCCAGCTAGCTTTATCCCAGATGCTGAATTTTCAGTATAATTGCTTTCTTTTGTACATGTCACTCCTACTAATTTGGAAAGGTCACCAGAGTTCTGACAAGTTGGTGTTAGAGACAAAAGTGATGTGGGGGAAGGAGTCAGTGCTCAGAAATAAGAGGGCAATATCACTTCACTTAGGAAAATTTGGAAGTTTACAAATTGACAAAAAAATAAATAAACAAGTATCAAACCTAATAGTAAAAACAAAACAAAACATGAGTATGGAACATGATTAGCAGCCATGAAAAAAGAACCATGAGTTCTTCTATCAGTTAGTTGGAGAAGAAAACAACAAAATAATCAGGGATAAAGTGTCTGGTTTACATGGTACAACATTGTAGTATGTTGAAAATATTCTTAAGAAGTTGGCAGGCCAGAAGATAAAACAAGGCAACAAGGAAAGGAAGGAACACAAGGGAATAAAACTGAAGATGGTATAAGGTGGGTATTATATAAGCTTTTCCAAGAGTAGAATGAGAAAGGAAAGTTAGCCTTGAGCTCAGAAGATTTGTGGCTACACACACAAAATCCCTTAATGATAATCGGATTACCACTAACAGATTTTAATTTCGCAGAAATGCTATGAAGCTTGTCTCTGATATGTTCAGCTTGAATATTTGTAAATGAAAAATATTATTATGCCACATATCTCCCAAAATGTCACCTACAAAAGGAAAAGCAATTCAGATAAATTTCTTCCCATGTGAGGAAATTGGGAAAAATTGGCATCACAAATTTTGAGAGGAATTCCCTTGTCCATGAAAACCAGATATGTAAAGTGATTGTCCAACAGAATGATTTCAATATCATTAAAGTTATAATAATAGCAATCATTTGACTGTGATCTATTATCATTAACTCATGGGAAAAAAATACTGACATTGGGAAAGATCAATCACAAAAAGACAAGGTGACAGCAGAGGATGAGATGGTTAGAAAGTGTCATTAATGGGCATGAGTCTAAGTGGACTCTAAGAGATGGTGGAAGACAGGGGACCTGGCGTGCTGTCATCCAAGGGGTTGCAAAGACTCAAACATGACTTAGTGACTGAAATATCTGACTTAGTGACTGAAATATATATATTAAAGTCCTGTTCATACTGCTAATATAACCATTTAGTTTTTTTATCCTAGAATTATTGATTAGATTTGTTTTTGTATTGCTGCCATCCATTTGCTCCAAATATTGGCTTTATTCTATCAGAAGACTGATCCTCGTCCAGAATGCTTCCTTTTATTTCTACACTTACAGAATTTCATTTTTGCATCTTATTCCAAAAATTCATAATCTGATGACTGTAAGCAATTGTACCAAGGGTGGGTTCCACTTACCTTTACTACTGATTTGCAATGGGGGCATACATGCTTGCTTCACTCATGCACGCTTCTGCACATGCGCAGATCAGCTATGATGACATCTGGGTCAGTGGGCGGAGCCTCCCGTTTGTTTTACTACCAGTTCTATAGAACCAGATCCGGGAGCAACCCACCACTGAATTGTACTCAAAAAAGTGCCCAGTGAATTCTCTTGGCCCAAGAGCAGTTGATTCACAAGTAATTAATCAAAAATAAACTTTTTTCCATTGGTGATTACTGTTTATTTGTAAGTGATTAGTCAAAGATTGCTACTTCTTTCCTGATAAACAATAGTAATCCCAGTGTTAGAAATGCACGTAACTCACCATGTCCTTCTGCTCAAAAGAGGTTCCCCACAGCCACTTTTATGTAAGAGTTTTATGTAGGAAAAACTCACCCTTTCACTGAATTAAAGCCCTATGGGGATAGTTAAAGTTGCACACTAACAACAGAATTATAACAGTTCACAGGGTACAACAAAATGCTACATACATATGATTTAAAATTGTATACTGCCTTGCAGAAGCTATTTTTAAAACTCAAGTCCCCCAGTTATCTTTATTTGCAGGTCATTTTGAAGACCAAGACAGGACCTCTACAGTCAAGTGAAAATTAATTAGAGGGACAGGGATCAAGTCTTTTTGTATCTTAATATAGGAAGAGAAAAAGGCTGAACATGTAGAAAACACCTAGAAAACACTGGATCCATCTATTTCAGTTTTTCTTGGCAATTTAAAAATAGGTGGACCTCAACTCCTAGAATTCCACAACCAGCAAGACAAGTTTTGTGTAGCCACCACAAATCCTCAGCCTACACCCGTTTAGCCATGTACCCTGCTGTGCAGTTCCACAACATTCTGCAAGCCAGCTACATTTTAATTTGGAAGCACTTTTAAACATACTTATTATTGTAACAGTTTATGTGAGAAGATCATATGACTTTATATTATCCAGGAAGCTTTTCAGCTTTGTTATATTATTACATTTAGTTCAAATGAACAATCGTTTAGAAAACAGTTATGGAAGATTGATTTTATGCAGGGTAACTGCTGCAATATTACTATATGCACAATAATGGAGAAATAGTGAAATACCCATAATGGAAGAATGGGATTTGCATATGGCAGAATTTGCAGAAATGGAAAAATTGACCTGTTGGATCAGGGCTAAAATAATATGTACTTTTATAAAGGACTGAAAAGTTTTATGGATTTTTTTTTTGCTGAAAATGTAAAAATAATGAAATGATAATTTTGTACTTGTTGACTAAACAGTTGTATATGGGATAGAGGGCAACCATGTAATATAATCTTAGGGAAGAGGTCTAATAAGTCTGTTAGTAACTGCTGTAAAGAAGATGTTGTTTCTTTAATTATGTTTCTCTTTTTTTCTTTTCATGATTGACTCCCACACTTTTCCTTATCTTTTTTTCTTTTTCCTAACTTTCCTTTAATGTATAAATGTTTTCATGTTTACCTTTTAATCATGTGAAATTTTTGATATAAAATATATAAACAAATATAATGGGTCAAATGCATCCAGCCATGGATGCTTACCTATATGAAAACTGTCAGTGCTTAACTGGAATTGTCTACAATAACATATATTACATATTATAATAGCTTCTGCTCCTCTAGCCTGCTATTGCATAGATTAAGTCACTGCTAGGTTATGTTAACATCTAGGATGTTAGCGTTGTTTGACATTTCTGAGCTATAAACAGATGAGTGCCAGATGTTTAGCAACACATTGCTATAATATATCTGTGATGGCATAGGTTATAGCTTTCTCTCTTATTTTAGAGAGCTGTCTTTTTTCAGAGGTTTCTTTCACATTAGAGAAAAATGCCTTAGGGTTAATGCTTAATGTAGAGTTTATTCATTTTAGTCTCAAAAATGGATGGAGGTAGGGAAGGGAGGAAAAGAAGCTGTTAATATTGGTAAAATGTTAAATGTGTTGCAACACTAGCAATTTGTTTAGAAAAATCATATTCCATTCTTTTTTCTACAACATTATAAACACAATGTTCTTTTGGGATTCAGTTAAAATTCTTTTCTTTGATTTTTTTCCACCTATATTCATATATGCTGTATGTTAGTTTTCATTGTTAAACATTATTTTACTGAAACATGTTTCGAAAACATGACAAATGATCTGTGCAGCATTTCTATGGACCAGGAATTCCCAGACTGTAGGGTCTAATTCCCTTGGGGAGGTGCAGACAGACTCCAGTAAAGATGTGAATTTTTTTTTATGTCTTTATTAAAAGTAAAGTATGTCTCCCTTCATGGAATACTGCCTTGTCATGGTGAAGGGGCTTGCATAGTTCAATGAAACTATGAGATATGCCATGCAGGGCCACCCAAGATGGACAGGTCATAGCAGAGAGCTCTAACAAAACATGGTCCACTGGAGAAGGAAATGGCAACCCACTCTAGTATCTTTGCCATGAAAACCCCATGGACAGTTCAAAAAGGAAAAAAAGATACGATGCTGGAAGATGATCCCCTCAGGTCAGAAAGTGTCCAATATGCTACTGGGGAAGATCAGAGGGCTACTATTAGTAGCGCCAGAAAGAGTGAAGTGATTGGGCCAAAGCCGAAAGGACACTCAGCTGCGGATGCATCTGGTGGTGAAAGGAAAGTAAATATTTTTTTCTCCATAGGAACCTGGAATGTAAGATCCATGAATCAAGGCAAGCTGGATGTCATCAAACAAGAGATGACAAGACTGAACATTGACATCTTAGGAATCAATGAACTAAAATGGACACGAATGGGTGAATTTAATTCAGATGACCATCAGGTATACTACTGTGGGCAAGAATCCCTCAGAAGAAATGGAGTAGCCTTCATAGTCAATAAAAGAATAGGAAAAGCAATACTGGGATACAA